>PVKU01011946.1:0-27601 GCA_004027475.1 Anoura caudifer
GGAGTAAAAGGCAGAAAACTATATCTGAACAACAATTAAAATTAAAAAAAGAGAAAGGACATATTTTTGGAAAGTAAAGGTCTAGATGATGTTATTTGGGGATGAATGACTAGAGCTGGAAGAATTGTTTTCCAGTCTTCCATAGACATAAGACAAAACTCTTCAGCAGTAAATATTGTCAACAGGAGTTTCTCCATAGAAAGTTATGAAAATATGTCAAGAGAGTGGTTTGTACATGTGCTGATGTAATGTATAGCAGGCCCAGCCAAATTAAGTCTTGTCAAGACAGAATCCTCTAGGAAGCTTGATTACCTTCACTCTAGACATCAAAAGCATGACTATAAAAGATCAGGTGAAGACTACCTAATCAAGGCACCACCTAGATATAGAAAAATACGTAATGCCTAAAAAGTATTGATATGTGGTATTAGAGAGACCATAAAATTTTTTGAATGGCTGGTCCAATAGTCTGTAATGAAAACAGATACAACTTATTACTATACACACAAATATCTGATGAACCACAAAGAGAAATACATTCTGATACCCATTTCTATTTTATTCTTACCAAGAAACTGGCAATGATTGTGAGGCACAGTAGTCCCACAATCAACATTTGTCAAATATTAACAAAGCCAATGTGGTTAAGGAAATAATTTTGGTCTGGACTATATTCTTCTTCCAGATCCTAGGGATCCTTTTGTGGGTCCCACATTGATCCACTTATATCCTCCGTGTAGGAGGTGACCTCTAGATCGTTTGTGAGGAATGATGAGGTACTCTAAAAATTTGTTAAGCCATGTTCAAAATTACCAGCTCACATCTGCAAACGTTCAGCAGCCTCTCTTGCATATTTATCTGAGGAATTGCAGTGCAATACTGCAGCTCTCTGCTTTCTAAACTACATGATCTTCACTCTCCTTAGAAGCTGCTTTCCGCCTAAATAGTGAACTTCTCTGCAGGCTGTGGCAATGAGATGGGTCTTTTCTCTTTGGAATCCTTCATAAAGTTGGTGTTCCAGTGCTTAGGACTGCAATAATTCCAATATGGTACCATCCAACACCCAGAAAGGGTTTGGCAGCATATGTCTGAGTCATCACTTCACACTTGGTACTGTGTGATTTGCATATACACATCAAGAACCAATGAGTTCTCAGACAAACAGTACAGACCTACTTCCATATCTAGAGCCTTTATTTAGTGGAGATAAGCTAAAGAAAAAGAAGCCAACATTTCTGGTTTTGATTTGGAGAGAGACAGAGAGACTATTTACACAATAAGCACATATCCACATATAAAGAAAACAGCACAAAAGAACACATCAACAAATGCAAATTCTTATGGTACACCCCAATCTATAACTAGATTGATAATGGAAGTTTTCATAGAAAATGTAGTCGGAGTTTGATAGTAAACAGAAGGAAGAATAGGGATTGGAAGAGAGAATTTGAGAGAAAAACAGAAACAGAAAAAAATGTAAATACTTGGAACATACAAGCTAGATGGTGACCTGGCCTCATTCTGTCATTCAGCAATAAAAGGTTGACAAGGAGATACAAAATATGAAAATAGCTTCACCCCAGAAAAATGCTTGGAGTCTAACCTCACTTTAAAAGACTCCATCTTTTCCTGGAAACCATTCTGGGAACCCCAGCCTAGCACATTAACAAGAGAAGCTCTTGACTTTCTCCTCTCCTATGAATGCACCCAATGTAGAGCAGTTCCTTCTGAGAGAAACTGAGAAATTAAGTGACTCCCACACATTAGGCAAAAGGGAAAATACCCACATTGAAACAGGAAGAAAAGGCTGAGACACCCTCTTACCATAAATCCCACTCCCAGCTGAGCACCACACAATCTGGAGGGTACACCCAATCCCCAGCTTCTCCCTAGGAGGAAAAGTGTTTTGACCACACCTCTAGTGTACTGACTTTTAAAGCTCCCACCTAAGAGATGATCTACCAAAACACTTTGCTCTGCAAGCCAATGAGACTTGAATTCAAGAATCCCACTGGATTACAACAAACAAGCTGTCCTTAAAGGGCACAGGGGCATTCTTCTTAGCTATTCCTAAGGGCTCAGCACAGAGGAGGCAGGACATAATGCTCATCCCCCAGTATTTCCCTGGAAGGGTTTGACTACATGTTTTATAAGCTGCTGCCTGAGGATCGAGCTTCAAAATAGCGCTAACATTGATGTTTACTGCAGTCCTTCCAGGAGATTGAAAGAACTGGTGAGCACTTCCCCTGTCTCCTCCCTTTGGATGATTTCAAAAAATAAAATTAAGTCACCACTATTAACCTGGAAGGAGCTTGTTCACATATCTAGTGCCCCAACTTTTATGTCTGTCATCCAAAGAACAAGCCTCTAAATCATCTATCTCTAATAACCAATGGGGCTTGCATTCATGAGTTCCATGCAACTATAGCAAACAAAGAAGCAGTTTTTAAATGGACACAGGAGACTCTTCAATAAATGGTGTTGGGAAAACTAGATACGTACATCCAAAAAAAATGAGAGTGAACCTCTTTCTTACACCATACACAAAGATTAATTTTAAATGGATTAAAGACTTGAACATGAGACCTGAAACCATAAAATTCCTAGAAGAAAATATAAGTTATAAGCTTCTTGACATTAATTTTTTTGGATTTGACACCAAAAGCAAAAGCAACCAAAGTAAAAATAAACAAGGAAGACTACATCAAATTATAATAAAGCACTTCTTCCCAGCAATGAAAATTATCAACAAAATGAAAAGGTAACCTATGAAATGAGAGGAGATATTTGCAAACCAAATTCCATTGAGGGGTTAATACCCAAGATATATAAGGAACTCATTTAACTCAATAGCAAAATCATCATCATCATCATCCAATGAGCAGAGGACTAGAATAGATATTTTTCCAAAGACATACTAATGTCTGATGAGTGCAGGAAAAAGGTCTTCAGCATCACTGAGCAGGGAAATGCAAATCAAAACCATGATGAGCTGTCCCCTCACACCAGTTATAATGTCTGTCATCAAAAAGACCAGAGATAACAAATGAAGGTGAGAGTGTGGAGAAAAGAGAGCCCTTGTATGTTGTTGGTGGAAATGTATAAACTGGTATAGCCTCTGTGGAAAACAGTATGGAGGTTCCTCAAGAAATTAAAAATAAAACTACAATATGATCCAGCAATTGCTGGATTCCAGGAATTCCAGACCTCGTAGCCCAGGGCTCCTTTTTCCGGGTATGCAGTTGACCCTTGAACGACATGAGCATAAGGGCACCAGAACCCACCCACATCTTACAATAAAACAATTGCATGTAACTTATAACTCTACAGTTACCCTTCACATCATAGGCCAACCAACCACAGATGGAAAAGAGTATTTTCAATCCACATTTGGAAGTCTAGGGTTGGAAAACTGCAGTTGAGAATTAAAATGTTTTTTGATCAGGTGTTGGTTGAATCCATGAATGAGAAAACCACATATGTGAAGGGCCAATTCTATTTATTGAAAAGAAATCCACACATAAATGAACCCATGAAGTTCAGATTCATGTTGTTCCAGGGTTAACTGTATATACAAAAGATATAAATCACTCTCAAAGAAATATCTGAACTCTCATGTTTAATGTGGAGGGGGGTTCTGCCTGCAGAGCACCCCCCCAGCTGCCACGGATGAGAATAAGTCTACCAAGACATTATCTTCTTGGGGAGGAAAGGTGGCTGATCTCTCAAAGGAGAAGGGCACAGAGCCTTTTCCTCAATGGGCTTTTATTGGGTTTGTTTTGCAAAGAAATACAGGTAAAGCTCATTAATCATTATCAGGAAGTAAGGATCAAACAATAGATAACATACAAAGAACTCTGAGCGCCTATTTTGAGTCAGGGTCAGATAGCTAAAGAGCTATAAAACTTGGAGGAACAAACTCACTTCTTCCTTGGAACCTTATCATTTAATTGAGAGCTTTCTAATCAAAGCAGGATTCACAGGATTTTACATATTCTCTCTTAGGCCTGATCGCAGTACGGAACCCACCCTTTCAGCACAGGGTGGCACCCACCACTAGCATTGTTTCAGGTTTAAGGCACTGTTTTAGGCTTAAGTCAGGCAGGGTAAGCAAGGCAGCCAAGAGATTAGGAGACTTGATGCAGACAGAATGAGGACTCAGGCTACATCAAAGTCAATGGGCAAGGGTCCATCACCCCCTTTTGCTATAGCCCGCAAGTCCTTCCCTGGAACCTCCCCATGATCATGCCTATCTTAGGTCGTTCCTCCGTTGAGGAATCTTACCCATCATTGGCTAACCAATCAAGCATTGGGGGCCAAGTAGGGTGAAGAAAAAGGAGCAGAAGCAGTGCTCCTGCCAGGGAGATAAGCTTTGTCTCTTTAGTGGCTTATGGTCTGAAGGTTGCTCACTCAGCCTTAGCTATGGGGGGGGGGGGGCGTTATAGCTTCTGAAACTAGGCAGGGAAGTTCCCAACATTAACACAGTATTATTTACAATAGCCTAAGTATGAAAACAAACTAAATGTCCCTCAATGAATGAACAAAAACAGAAAATGGAATGTATATTATATAATACATATATACACATATACATGTATACATATATGTACATGTACACCTATATACATATATACACACACATACATATGTGATGGAATATTCTTCAGCCCTAGGAAAGATAGAAATGCTGTCATTTGCAACAACATGGATGAAACTGGAAGGCATGAAACTAAGTGAAATAAGCCAGACAGATACATATCGCCTTTATGTAGAATCCAAAAGAAAGTCAGAGAAGAAATTTCTGGTCAAGATGGAGGTATAGGTACACATACTTCACATCCTTGCACAACCATAAGAAGAATCACAACTAACCTCAAAGAAAAAATCACCCAGAAAAATCGAACTGCATAGAAGTCTGACAACCAAGGATTTAAAGAAAGCACATTCACCCAGATGGGTTGGAAGGGCAGAGACTGAGAGCCAGGGCAGAGAGGATGCGGTGTGGTGCAGAGATGTGGTGGCAGTGGTGGAACAGGTTGTCCAACATTCACATGTGGTGGATAAAAATTGGGAGGAATACTTTGGGAGTGAGTGATCCCATCTCCAGGCCAGACCTCATAGCCCAGAGCTCCAGCACCAGGAAGACAAAGCTTCACAACTGCTGACTATGAAAACCAGTGGGGGTTGGGGCAGTGGAAGAAACTGCTGAATTCTCAAGAGATTCTGTTTAAAGGGCCTGCATGGTCCTAGAATGCAAGCAAACCCACACACTCTGGGAATCATCACCAGGGCAGCAGCTATATCTAGAAAGTCACCAGTCACACACAGGAAATGGGTGAAGTGATTGAAAACGGGGCAAGTGCTGAGCAAGCCTCCAGAGGCTAGGTAGTGGCATTGTCCCCTCTTTGACCCCTCTTCCCCACACAGCACTACAAAGCACTGAAGCAGGTTGCCCCACCTTGGAGAATACCTAGGGCTCTGCCTCTTACAACTTAACTGGTGTGCTAAGAATGAGAGTTAAAGCAGTTCTATCTAATACACAGAAACAAACACAGGGAGGCTGCCAAGTTGGAGAAACAAAGGAATATGGATCAAATGAAAGAACAGAACAACCCCTCAGAAAAAGTACAAAGTGAAATAGACAGAGCCAACTTATCAGATGCAGAGTTCAAAACATTGGTGATCAGGATGCTCAGAGAAATAACTGAGTACAGCAAAAATATGTGGGAAGAAATTAAGGCTACACTAAGTGAAATAAAGAAAAATCTACAGGGAACCAATAGTGAAGGGAAGGAAGCTGGGATTCAAATCAACAATTTGGAACAAAAGAAAGAAATAAACATGCAACCAGAATGGAATGGAGAAATAAGAATTCTAAAAACCAAAGTGAATATAAGACTCCAGGACATCTCCAAAAGTGCCAACATCAAAATCATAGGGATGCCAGAAGAAGAAGAGGAAGAGCAAGAAATTGAAAACTTACTGGAAAAAATAATGAAAGAAAACTTCCCTAATTTGGTGAAAGAAATAGACATACAAGTCCAGGAAGTACAGAAAGTCCAAAACAGGTTGTACCCAAAGAGAACCACACCAAGACACATCATAATTAAAATACCAAAGATTAAAGGTAAAGAGAGAATCTTAGAAGCAGCAAGAGAAAATTGGAGAGTTATCTACAAAGGAGTTCCCGTAAGACTATCAGCTGCTTTCTCAAAGGAAACCTTGCAAGCAAGAAGGGACTAGCAAGAAGTATTCAAAGTGATGAAAAGCAAGGACCTACATCCAAGATTACTCTATCCAGCAAAGCTATCATTTAGAATGGAAGAGCAAATAAAGTGCTTCCCAGACAAGGTAAAGCTAAAGGAATTGATCATCAACAAACCATTATTACATGAAATGTTAAAGGGCCTTCTTTTTTAAAAAAAAAGAAAGAAAGAAAGAAAGAAGATCAAAACTATGAGCATTAAAACGGCAAAAACTCACAACTATCAACAACTAAATCTAAAAACCAAAAACAAAAACAAACTAAGCAAACAACTAGAACAGGAACAGAATCATACATGGAGATCATTCAGAGGGTTATCAGTCTGGAGAGAGAAAGGGGAGAATGGTAAAAAAGGTACAGGGATTAAGAAGTATAATTTGTAGGTACAAAATAGGGGAATGTTAAGAATAGCATAGGAAATGGAGAAGCTGAAGAACTTACATGCACAACCCATGGACATGAACTAAGAGGGGCAATTGCTGAGGTAAGGTAGGTACTGGGCTGAGGGGAGCATGGGGGGGTGGGGGACTGGGACAACTGTAATAGCATAATCAATAAAATATACTTAAATTAAAAATAAAATATAAATAAGTAAATAAATATTTTAAAAAGTCAAATTCATGGAAACAGAGTAGAATGCTCATTGCCAGGGGCTAGGGAATGAAATAGAGAGAGGCTGGCCAAAGGGTACAAGCTCATTTATGAGATGAATACTTTGTAAGGATCTGATGTAGAACATGGTGACTATAACTGATAATACTAGATTGTGTACTGAAATTTGGTAAGGAAGTAGAATGTAAGTGTTCTCACCAAAAAAAAGGCAAGCATGTTCAGTGATAGATGTGTTAATTAACTTCATGGTGGGAATCATTTCACAATGTGTACATATATTAAATAACATTGTATACTTTAAATATATTACAATCTTACTTGTCAATTATACCTCAATAAAGCTGAAAACTAATGAAAAAATAAATAAATAAACTGGAAAGAGGAACAAAAGAACCCCTCTGGTAATCAGAGAAAAAGGTCTGGCAGTCTCCAAAAGGCTGATCCTCCTGACCCATGCTGGCTAAACATAGCTCAGGTTTTGTCATCTACCTTTGTGGGCAGAAGTTTCAAGAATTCAGATAAGGCTGTTGCATTATCCCCAACCTCATCCAACTTTAAACTTACACCCAGCCAGACTATGTTAAGGGCTGGCAACCTGAAGTAGTAGGAAAGTCAGAAGATGAGGGTCTTCTCTTGGCTTGATCAAGAACTAAATGGTCCATTGTTGGCAGGCCACATTACTTCATAAATCTTGGTTTCCTCACTTGTTAAATAAGAAGGATTGTGTGGGTCCATGACCTGTCTTTGTAAATAGTTTTACTGGAACACAGCCAAGCTCATTTATTTACATATTGAATATGGCCACTTTCTCTCTACAGTGGAATGGTTGAGCAGTTTCAACAAAGACCATACAACTCACAAAACCTAAAATATTTACTATCTGACCCTAACAAAAAAAGTTATTGCTTATATAAGATGAAAAGAGTTTAGGTAAATTTAAGTTAATTTGGGGCTTGTTTCAGAGTCCAAATGTTATGGTTTGAATGTCTGTGTTCCCCATAAATGCATATGTTGAAACTCTATGCCCCAATGTGATAGTATTGGTGAGTAGATCTTCAGGGTGATTAACATTAGATGAGGTAATCAGAGTAGAGCCTTCATGGATGGGATTGGTGTCCTTATGAGAGTTACAAGAGAGTTTGCTTCCTCTCTGCTGTCTGACATGTCAGGATACAATGAGAAAATGATCATCTACAAGTCAGGAACAGGCCCTCACCAGACATTAAATGTGCCAGAGCCTTGATCTTGAACATCTCAGCCTTCAGAGCTATGAGAAATAAATATTTGCTGTTTAAGCCACCCAGTCTATGGCAATCTGTTATAGCAACCCAAACATATAAGACATTACACAATGTCATCAGGAATTCAGCTGTCAAGTCTACTTTCTTTTTGATGGCTTCACTCTCAATATTCTCAAGATTGGGCCCAGCATCTTATATTCCCACTGATATGAGTACAGAGAAAGGGAAAGACTCTTTTCCTGCAATACCATACCTACAATCACTGAGCTGGGATTTATTGACACCGATAGACATAACTTGGATTTGGGCCTGTTCCTGAACCAGTCACCATGTCAAAGTAGACAGAGTGCAATGATTGGCTAGCTTACATCATGTGATAAACCCTGGAACCTGGAGTGGATTCATCTCCTCAGAGCACATTGGCTGAGAATGGAGAATCATAGCATACTTGTTATATAGTAGACATTTATGTTAAGCACAAAAGTCACACAATTTCTCTATAATAGTACAATAATCTTTCAGGCCAGCAGAAATTTCTTTAAAACTTTGGGAATTGCACATAATGTACATTGGGTAGTCATTGCAAAAACATTATTAAAAAGAACATAATTACCAGAGAAAGTAAAGAATATAGAGAGTTAAAATATTAGTAACCATATACTAGAATTTAAAGTTCATGGTAACTTTTTTTATGAGGGCCAATGGTAGGTCAATGAAATAACAAAGCTTTTTTTATTACTTAATCACTTTGATATCAGAAGGGATTTTGAAGAAAAAAATCATTGAAAAAAATTAAACACTACATGGTGAATTTATCTCCCTCATAGGTTTCTTCTTAAGAATTCTTGTTCTTATTGTTTGCTGCTGAGAGATCTTGAGATGTTTGAAAGGCACAGATTCTAAGTAGACCAAAAATGAGCCACAGAGAAGCAGGCAATATTTGGTTCATTGGTAAGGTTTTATCCAGAATACAGCTGCTCCCAAGACTGGTTCCATATACCAGTCACAGAGACAAGCACTAGACCTCAGGTCAAGGGTTCAGGTAAGTAGATCCTACTGCTTCCTGATAAGCCATGCTCAAGACCAGATTTTACCACTGCTCACTTAATCAAAAGGTATCTCACTTAGTGTCCTAGTAGCTGTACCAATAATCAAAAGCTTTGAAATCTCCTTAGAGAGGAAGGATAAAACCTAGAAAGAAACAGTATAAAATCAGTAATTCCACTTTATTGGTGTCTACCTATCCTCCATAAAATTATGACCTATTCCTAAACTGTACTTTTCTAAGGAAATCACTCTATCTGGAAGAAAGAAATGGACAAGCAAGGGATTAATATTTGGATTATTCTGGAGCTTTACATATGTAGGCTCTTTCAATTCTCACAACAACCGTTAGATATGTACTGTGTCTAATTTACAGATGAGGACAGTAATTTCTCACAAATCCAGCCAGCAGCAAGTGGTGCTTTGAGCCCATGCCTATTTAAAGTCAAAGTTCAGATTTCCCTTTAGTATAGTGCTTCCCAAAGTTTCTTTCCTCTTTGCAAATAACAAGAGAGCCATAGAAATGAGTTTCCATATCCTTGGCTTTCTTTCTTTCCAAGAAAAACAGCTAACAGTCTTTGAGCCTGTTTCTTCTACTATCAAAGAAAAAGGCTAAGCAGAAGGTCAAATTGCCCTTTTAAAAAGGCTAGTGGTGTAAGAGTGGGGAATTGTAATCTACCCATTCTTTTGACACTTTCTTCTGTAAATGCTGACTCTGACTAATATGTATCTTGTAGATAAACACCATGTTTGTATAAGAATCATAAGACAACTTTTTCAGAAGATAAAGAATTGACCTTCAGTCATCTCAGCTCTGGGAGATTTGCTGACCTTCAACCATAAAATCAGGATGACACAAACTGAGATGATGCATACCAGACTATTGCTTGACCACTTTAGAAATCCTTATCAGAATGGACTGTGCTGGTCTGCATGTAGAGAACTTTCCAACTCCCTCCCTTTGATTTCTTTGCTCTGCTCCCCTCTCCTCCTTATACAAACATCTGCCTGTTTTTGTACACCAACAATAAAATACCAGAAACAGAAATCAGGGAAAAAATCCCATTTGATACAGCAACAAAAAAAAATAAAGTACCTAGGAATAAAGCTAACCAAGGAGGTAAATGACCACCTGTACTCAGAAAGCTACACAACACTGAAGAAAGAAATTAAGGAAGACACAAACAAATGGAAGCACATACCATGTTCATGGATCAGAAGAATTAAAATCACCAAAATGGCCATAATACACAAAGCAATTTATAGATTCAATGCAATACACATTAAAGTACCAATGGCATATTTCACAGATATAGAACAAACACTTCAAATATTTATATGGAACCATAAGAGACCCCAAATAACTGCTGCAATTTTGAGAAGAAGAACAAAGCAGGAGGGATCACAATACCTGATATCAAACTGTATTACAAGGCCACTGTGATCAACACAGTGTGGTACAAGCATAAGAACAATGGAACAGAACAAAGAGCCTAGAAATAAACCCAAGTCTCTATAGTCAATTAATATCTGACAAAGGGGGCAGCAACACAAAATAGAGTATAAATAGCCTCTTCAACAAATGGTGTTGGGAGAGTTGGACAACTACATGCCAAAAAGTGAAACACGATCACCAACTTACACCATACACAAAAATAAATTCAAGGTGGATAAAAGATTTAAATATAAGTTGTAACACCATTCAAGTCCTAGAGGAGAACATAGGCAGGAAAATCTCAGATATTTCACGCACCAACATTTTCACTGATATGTCCCCTAGAGCAAGGGACATAAAGGAAAGAATAAACAAATGGGATCTCATCAAAATAAAAAGCTTCTGCATGGCTAAAGAAAACAGTATTAAAGTGCAAAGAGAACCAACCATATGGAAAAACATATTTTCCAATGATAACTCAGACAAGGGCTTGATCTCCAAAATATATAAAGTCACACAACTCCACTCTAAGAAGACAAGCAACCCAATTAAAAAATGGGCAAAGGACTTGAACAGACACTTCAACAAGGAGGGCATACAGAGGGTCCAGAGACACATGAAAAGATGCTCAGTATCACTAGCTATCAGAGAGATGCAAATTAAAACCACAATGAGATACCACCTCACACCAGTCAGAATGGCCATCATAAACAAATCAACAAACAACTGTGGAGAAAAGGGAACCCTAGTGTGCTGTTGGTGGGAATGCAGACTGGTGCAGCCACTGTGGATAACAGTATGGAATTTCCTCAGAAAACTAAAAATGAAACTGTCTTTTGACCCAGCAATTCCACTGCTAGAATTATATCCTAAGAACCCTGAAACATCAATCCAAAAGAACCTACGCACCCCAATGTTCACAGCAGCCCAATTTACAATAGCCTAGTGCTAGAAGGAACCTGAGCACCCATCAGTAAATGAGTGGATCAAAAAAGTATGGTACATTTACATAACAGAATATTACATAGCAGAGAGAAAGAAGAAGCTCCTACCCTTTGCAACAGCATTCATGGAACTAGGGATCATTATGCTAAGCGAAATAAGCTAAGTGGTGAGGGACAAATGCCATATGATCTCACCTTTAACAGGAACCTAACAAACAAACAAGCATAATATAACCAAAGACACTGAAATTGAGAACAGGCTGACAGTCACCAGAGGGAAGAAGGGAGGGAATTTTAGGGGGAAAGGGGAAAGGTTTGGAGCAATGAGTATGAAAGACACATGGACAAAAACTAGGGGGGGTGTATATGGGAGGGAGGTGGGGAGGGTTGGGGCAGTGGGCTGGGATGGGAGTAAAAGACAGATAACTGTACAAGAACAACAATAAAATAAAATAAAATAAAATAAAATAAAATAAAATAAAATAAAATAAAATAAAATAAAATAAAATAAAAGCAAACAAAATATAACCAGAGACATTGAAATTAGGAACAATCTGACAGTAACCAGAGGGGAGGTGGGAGGAGATGATGGAGGAAGGGTTTTTAGGAGCAACTATAAAAGACATATGGACAAAACCAAGGGTAGGGGGTGGAAGCAAGGCGGGGAGGTGGGTTTGACTGGGCTCGGGGGAAGTGGTGGGGCAAAAATGCAGACAACTGTAATTGAAGAACAATACAATAATTTTTTTAAAAATGGCTCTAGTAGAGCTTAGTTTTCTTTAACTGAATTCAAAACAATATTGCTAGATTGTATTGTAGTATTGTAGATTGTCATATCACTGTGCATTCCAAAAAAATCAAAATTGGTAAATTTTTTTGTAACCATTTTTTAAATTTTTGTATTGTTATTATATTAAAGATGTCCTAATTTTCCCCTTTTCCCTCCTCCACCCAGCCCACCCACTGCTCCCACTGTCCATCCCCACACCATTGTCCATATCCATGGGTGACTCATAAATCTTCTTGGAGTACTCCCTTCCCCTTTTTCCACCATTATCGCCCTCCCTGCTCCCTTCTGGCAGCTGTCAGTCTGTTCCATGTTTCCATGTCTCTCATTCTATTTTGCTCATTAGCTTATTACATTCATTAGATTCCTCTTATTGGTGAGATCATATGGTATTTGTGTGCTTATTTCACTTAGCATAATAGTCAGTCTCCAGTTCCATCCATGCTATTACAAAAGGTAGGAGTTTCTCCTTTCTTTCTGCTGCATAGTATTCCATTGTGTAAATGTACCATAGTTTTTTATTCACTCATTTACTCATGAGCACTTAGGCTGTTTCCAGCACTTGGCTATGTAAATAGTGCTGCTGTGAACATAGGGGTGCATAGGTTCTTTTGAATTGGTGATTCGGGATTCTTAGGGTATATTCCCAGCAGTGGAATCAAGAGACAGTTCCATTTTTAATTTTTTGAGGAAATTCCATACTGTTTTCCACAGTGGCTGCACCAGTCTGCATTCCCACTAACAGGGCACTAGGGTTTCCTTTTCTCCACATCCTCACCAGCACTTGTTGATTTATTAGTGATAGCCATTCTGACAAGTGTGAGATAACATCTCATCGTGGTTTTAATTTGCATCTCTCCAATAGCTAGTGATCTTGAGCATCTTTTCATATGTTTATAAACCATCTGTATACCCTTCTTGGAGAAGTCTCTGTTCAGGGTCTGTGCCTATTTTTTTAATTAGATTGTTTTTCTTCCTGGTGTTGAGTTGTATGAGTTCTTTATATATTTTGGAGATTAAACCCATGCCCAGTGTATCATTGGCAAATATGTTCTCCCAAAGATTCAGCACCCTTTTAATTTTGATGATGGTTCCTTTGGCTGTGCAGACACTTTTTAGTTCAATGTAGCCCCATTTGTTTATTTTTTCCTTTATATCCTTGCCCTGGGAGACATATTGGCAAAAATATTGCTATATGGAATATCTGATATTTTACTGCCTTTGTTTTCCTCTAGGACTTTTATGGTGTCATGACTTATATTTAAGTCTTTTATCCATCTTGAGTTTATTCTGGTGCACGGTATAAGTTGGTAATCAAGTTTCACTTTTTTGCATGTAGCTGTCCAGATCTCCCAACACCATTTATTGAAGAGGATATAACTTCATTGTATGCTCATGTGCCCTTTGTCAAATATTAATTGGCCATAGAGACATGGGTTTATTTCTGGGCCCTGTACTCTCTTCCATTAATCTATGTGTCTGTTCTTATGCCAGTACTAGTCTATTTTGATTAGAGTGACCTTATAGTATAGTTTGATATCAAGTACTGTGATGCCTTCTACTTTGTTCTCCTTTCTCAAGATTGCTGAAGATTGTCAGGATCTTTTTGAGTTCCATATAAATTTTTTAAATATTCTAGACCTGTGAAATATGTCATTGGTATTTTAATAGGAATTGAGCTGAATCTATAGATTGCTTTGGATAGTATGGATATTTTAATGATGTTAATTGTTCCAAACTATCAACATGGTATATGCTTCCATTTATTTCTATCTTTCTGAACTTCTTTCTTCAGTGTTCTATAGTTTTCCAAATATAGGACTTTTACCTCGTTGGTTAAATTTATTCCTTGGTAATTTACTTTTCTTCTTGCTGTATTAAGTGGGATATTTTTCCTAATTTCTCTTTCTGATAGTTCATTGTTGGTGTACAAAACTACCATTGATTTCTGAATATTGATTTTTATCTGCTACTTTGCTGAATTCATTTATTAGGTCAAGTAGTTTTGTTGTTGTTGTTGGTTTTTTTTTTTTTGTGGTTCCCATAGGCTTTTCTATGTACAGTGTCATGTCATCTGTGAATAATGACAATTTTACTTCCTCCTTTCCAATTTGGATGCCTTTTATTTCTTTTTCTTGTCTTATTGCTGTGGCTAGAACTTCCAGTACTATGTTGACTAAAAGTGGTGAAAGCAGATACCCTTATCTTGTTCCTGATCTTAAGGGAAAAGCTTTTAATTTTGCCCACTGAGTATGATGTTGGCAGTAGGTTTCTCATATATGGTTTTTATTATGTTGAGGTATGCTCCCTCTATTCCCAATTTGCTGAGTGTTTTTATCATAATGGATGCTGGATTTTATCAAGTGTTTTCTCTGCATCTATTGATATGATCATTTGATTTTTGTATTACATTTTGTTTGTTGATAAACATAATGTATCCTTATTGATTCTTTGCTTGGGAGATCTACCCATTGTTGACAATGGGGTGTTAAAATCCCCTACTAGGCATGTGTTGCTATTAATATCTTTCTTGACATCCTCCAAGATTTTTCTTATGTATTTGGCTGCTCTTATGTTGAGTGCATATATGTTTACAAGGGTTAAATCTTCTTGATGGATTATTCCCTTAAGTATTATGTAGTGTCTTTCTTTGTCTCTATTAGTCTTTGTTTTGAAGTCTATTTTGTCTGATATAAGTATTATTAACCCAGCTTTTTTTATGTCCATTTACTTGTAATATTTTTTTCCCTTCACTTTCAGTCTGTGGAGATCTTTGCTCTCAGGTGTGTCTCTTATAGTCAGCATATATGTGGGTCATGTTCTCTTATCCATTCAGCTCCCTTATGTCTTTTGAGTGGAGCATTTAATCCATTTACATTTAAAGTTGTTGATAGATACTTATTCACTGCCATTTTTTTCTTTTGTTTTTGTGTTCCTCTCTTTTTTCTTCATTCTCTTAGTCTTTTTAAGCATCTCTTGCATTGCTGGTTTGGTGGAGTTGTACTCTTTTACCTTCCATTTTAATTAAAAGCCTTGCTGGTTAGAGAAATTAGGTTGCAGGCCTTTGCTTTTTATTACTTGGAATATTTTTTTGCCATTCCCTTCTAGCTTATAGAAGGGAATTAGCTGATTTCTGTTGAGAAATTAGCTAATTGCCTTATCAGAGCTCCCTTGTATGTTACTAGCTGTTTCTTCGTTGTTGTGTTTAAGATTCTCTTTTTGTCTTTAAATTTTGCCATTTTTATTGTAATGTGTCTTGGAGTGGGCCTCTTTGGGTTGATATGATCAGGATCCTCTGTGCCTCCTGGACTTGCATGACTTTTTCCCTCACCAACTTAGGGAAGTTTTTTGTCACTACTTTTTCAAATAGGTTTTCTATCCCTACCTTTATTTATTCCACTCTTGGTATCCTTGTGATATGAATATTATTATAGTTCACATTGATCTTCAGCTCCCTTAAACCTTCTTCATTCTTTGTGAGTTTTTTTTTTCTTGTTCTGTCTAGGTTTTTTTTTTTTCTACCTTGTCCCTCAACTCATTGATTTGATCCTCTGCTTCATCTACCTGCTTTTAATTCCTTCTAATGTATTCTTCATTTCAGATATTGTATTCTTCATTTCTTCCTGGCTCTTATGCATAGTTTCTATGTCTTTTTTCATGCTAGTGTAATTCCCACTAAGTTCCTTGTACCTCCCATAGAGTTCCTTGTAGTTCTCACTGAGCTCCTTGAGCACCCTTATAACCATTATTTTCAACTCTGTGTCTGATACATTGCTTGTCTCAATTTTATTTAGCACTCTTTCTAGGGATTCTATCTTTCCTTTTGACTGGGGGTTATTTCTTTTTCTCCCCACTTTAGATGACGCTTTTAGTTTTTTCTGCATATTAGAATGATCTGCTTTGACTCCTTGTCTTTGTGGTATGACCTTCTGTGGTAAGAGACCTGTGGGACTCAGTGGTGCAGTCTCCTTGATCTCCTGAGCTAGATGTATTTAGGATGCCCTTTATGCCATTTGTATGGGATGTCTTGTAAATCAGTTTTGGTTGTTGCTGGGTCATTCTTTGGAGGGTTCTTCCCTCTGACTGGCTGATTGAAGGTCACACCCCCCATCACCTTTTATATACTGTTGTACAGGTGCTTGGTGGAATTCATCTCAGCAGATTCTAGCACTTGCTACTGCCTTCTCCTTCTGGATCTGTCCCTGGTAATGTCAGATGGTATCCTAGTCTTTCCCCAGGCAGCCTGTTCAAGACTATAAGTGATCCACTGTCTGTAGCTATCTCCTTCAGGCTTAGCTGGTCCCCACTGTTCTGTATGCTGGCATTCCATCAGCACAAAGCCCAGGAATGGTTCATCTAATGTCCAAGAGCACTGTCAGTACCACCTCCACCAGTCTGCAGATGCGGGCTCTAGTGTGATCTGGAGGGTGGAATCTCTGGGTCAACCCTGGGAGTGCATTCAGCCTTCTGGGAAGATGGTGGAAGTGTTTCCCTGCCCCACCACCACATGTCTTGGTCTGTTCCAGATTATTTCCCATAATGTACAGTTTCTGATGAATTAGCTCTCCATTTCCTGTGAGAGGTCAATCTATATAAAAAGGGCATCTCTTTCCTGCTTGCCACTGATGGCAACTCTGTATAAGAGCCAAGGCTGGGTAGGACCCTGGACACCCCTTGTTGCACCTGACTCTAATCTTTCTGTTCTGATGATTTAAGTGGATCAAGGCCTGAGGAAACAGCATAGCTCGTACTGTCTGATAGAAGTTCAGAAAGGGCCCTCTTAGAGTTTCTCCTTCTTTCCCTTGTGGATATGCATTAAGCAGGGGGCTCCTGAACCTGCTCTGACTGCTCTGCAGAGCCTGCAATCCCACAAATTGGGATTAGGCATACCTGCCTGTGAAGAGACCTGCATGGTTACAACAAATCTCAGGCATTCAGTTCCTGGCCATCTAATCCCCAGCCTGCCATGTGTAGCCATTTTAATATTGAAGATGGAAGAAAATACACAACATTTTTGGTATATTATGCTTTATTATTTTAAAAAAGGTAAAAACACAACTGAGATGCAAAAAAAAAAACATTTGTGCAGTGTATGGAGAAGGTGCTATGACTGAGCAAATGTGTAAAAGTGGTTTGCAAAGTTTCCACTTTTACTGGGATCAGTCAGGTAGACAAAGTTGAAGTTGCTAGAAATCTAATTGAGACATTAATAGAGAACAATTACTGTTATATCATGCAGGAGATAGCCAACATACTCAAAATATCCAAATCAATAAAGTTATTGGTGAAAATGAAAAAATGTGCCTTTTATATCATGGAAAAAATTAAATGGACTTTTTGGCCACCCCAGTATATCAGTGAGGACTAAAATCTCTCTATCACTCTTTTTCCCTTTCAGCAGACACTGGTGAGGAGGAGGAGGAAAGTCTGTTCATGATCCACTGAGCTATAGAACAACCTGTGAGCCCTTGGATATACAAATAGATGGGGAGCTAAGATGAGTGTTTTAGGCTTTTTATTATTGTTATTCCTTAATGGGAAGGGGGTAGGAGTAGAAGAGGGAAGGTATAAATAAATAGGATAAGAGACAAGACCAGAAAAAGGAGTGAATATTATCAAGCAACACATTGGGAAGTTGGAGCCTAAGTTAGTAAAAACAGTGAAGGGCTCATAAAAAAACATTGTTCAATTTTAGGTTGTTTGCATTTTTATAATAGCAGTCCCCTCTATCTGCCACGTCTTCACTAAAGTCAAGTACCACATGAAGACATCAAATTGTAGATGCAGGAAAGAGGTGTGAAAGTGAGGAAAGAGGCTGAGTTCTGCAGCTCAGAGGATGCATTTTTGGAACATGACAGCGCATGTGGGACAGCAGCACACTCTGTGAACTGAATTACTCTGGGAAACAGCCTTGCAGCTGCAGGCAACCAGCAGAAATGTAAGCCACCTCCTCCCAGAATTCCTGGAGAGACTGGGAATGACTCTGACTTCCCACTGAATTTTTAATGGGATTGGAGCCAAATTCATTTGAATCTCAGGGGTCAGGAGAACTCAGCTGACATCTAGTTAATACAAAACTGCTCTGAGTAGTTTTCAAGCCCAAGCAGAGCTCAGCTTTCTAGGTTAGGTACTACCAGATAGTTGTCAATGTAACCGTGAGACTGCCTTTCTACATCACCATTCACAAGTGGCCAAAGAAGCATGGGAGTCCCTGGCTTTAAACATTTGCAGCATCTTTTAAGATTATGAGTCATGCCCAAGAGTTTGGGAGTTGTCATGTTTCAAGAATAAATATTATGTACACCTTCCCAATATGACTCAACAGCTCTGGGGAAGAGAAGTACAAGTTTCTAAATAATGGGGACAGAGAAAAACACTATTTGAAAATAGAACATTGATTGGTGTCATTTAAAAAATGAGTAATTTCTATTAGCTTTCTGCTTTGATTTACACCGTAACCTTTTTTTCTCCTCCACAATGAAATTCACAAACAACAGAAATATCTGTTTATTGGTCTCCTATCTCCCATCTGGATTTATCAGGCATCTGAGAGGGGCAGTGCAGGAACTTCTAATTCATCTATCCCTCCCTGACAACACCTGATTCAAGTGCCCTTTTTATACCCAGAGAGGCCCTTACTAAGCTGTAACTAAAACCAGTTTCCTTTAGTGGTTTTCAAGTACTAATGATGTACCCCATTTGCACATGGAATTATCCTGGTGGTGAATGGAAAACCAGTGCCTAAAAAGACCTTCCAATGTCTTCCCCCCACCCCCTGCCAGTATGCACACTAAGGTGTGTGAGGAAGGGAGCCTCAGGTAAAGTTTTCATACCTGGAATCCAAAGATATGAGGCCCCTAAGGGTGACAGAATGACAGAAAAAAGAGTTTTTTATGACATGCCACAAAGTACAATGAAGTCCCATCAGATACACACTTAAAGAGAACATTATCTTCTCTTGGATGGTTGCTGTCACTTCTCTTTACTCTGGGAAGGCTGTTTCAACACAGTCTCCTATTATCCTACCTTAATATCAAATTACTAAGACAGTAAGTTTATAAAAGGACTGTGTGGAGTTATGTGACTGAGCTGAAAATTTGAAAAGAAAAGCACTCAATTGCATAGTAAGGGAGAATGTGTCTGGAACTTAAGTGTTCATCTGTACTGCTATATTATTTTTTTTCCTTTTGAAAGTTTGATGATATTGTTTTTACCCCCTGTCTAAAGATGTAAGGTCTAGTGGCAGATCTCAATAGCAAATTCGGTTAATAACAGTTGAGTTGCCACAACCAAATTGTCCATTCCAGACCCTAGAGCTCTCTAGCCACTTCTACCTCTTACTAAATACTCTTTGGCCATTATCTCTAAGGCAACCACAGCTAATTTGAAGAAGGCAAAATTTCAGAATAGACCACTTCAAATGCAAAACTAGAGCCACATGCAAGCTACTAAAGTTTGCCCCAAACAGTAGGTTTGCTCTAGCACAGATGGGGATCCTTACCCAAAAGCAGGCCTCCCCCCAGCCCTACCTACAGTCCTGAATTGTTGCCTTGGTTTTACCCTATGAAGGGATGGTACAGTTGAAAGACTATGGTATTCAGAACTAAACAGGCCTCAGTCTCAAGTCTGACTCTTACTCAACCTCTCTGAGCCTCATTTTTTTTAATGCAAGTCATTACACTTACCTTGTAGAGTCTATATGTAGTAAACTGTAGATGTTTTTCTTCTGTTGTTGTTCCTGCTGCTGCCGTTGAAACAGGACAGGAGGAAAGATAGAATCCTGGTAGTGAGAAACTATTTATTGAGAAATGGTATTCTTAGAAATAAGAACAACATATGTTTGCACAAAGGAAAGAATCCCGGCCTTGTCACTGCCAGATCCAGATATCCCACTCTGCCCTCAGAGTTAAGAAATACCTCAGAATAATCCTAAGATGGAACAAAAAGCCCTTCCAATTCTTCCCAACCTCAAAATTTCCCACTCATGTAAAAATGGGTGGTGAATTAAAGACAACCAAATGTACTTTAAAGGCCTATCAGAAAGCTACCCTAATTGAACATTCACCTATCAGAGACTGTCTCAAGACTTCCTCTATTTATGCTATAAAGACTTTCCATAGCCTTCAAATCTCACTAACAGGAGGCGGATGGTTCCCTTGCAGCTGCACACTTATGAATGCCTTTGCTAATTGGGTCTCTGGTTTGTTCTTGTCTTCAATAGTGGGGTAACCTATGAATTCACCATAAGTCAGTAATGTGTCACCCTGATCTGTTACTGGAGGGTCTGTTCGGAAGTGCTGTCACACAGCACTTATGCTTAGATAGGGTCAGGAGTAAGGCAAGGAAGATAAGATGCCTTCTGTAAGAAGAGGGGCCTGGGACAGCCAACATGCACCAGATACATGCTGGTTTTCTGGGATGAAATAGTAGATGCATTTGAATGAGAGAGGGTGGTTTTTGAGAAAGAGACAAAATGCTAAAGATGAATTAGTACCTAAGTCACAGTTGCTTTCAGAGATTGGCACTAGAGATCTCTTTTGGAAATAGTGTGATGCTAAGCTAAACATGTCATCTGTTTTCAGATGTACAGCATATATATACATTCATTGGACTTGAAATTATAAGAAACATTACATGGCTTTATTTTTATATTAGATTTAATTTGGTAAGTTTCTTAACCTCATGTGAATTCATACAGAAGTCCTAAAGAGGGAGGAATAGCTTACACAGACCAGAAAATTTAAGAAAGGGATTCATGTCCTTATATCCCTGTTGGTTGCTGTGCTCAAGTTGGTGCTCAGTGCTCAAGTTGGCAAGACATGTTTAGAGGTGGAATGTCTCTGATCTTTACCAAGCTGGGCCTCAGAGATATTTTTTCCAAGATTTCTAAGCAGATCCATTCTCCCTTGTTTCCATGAAGCCACCATGCCATCCACAGTTGAGAGACTGTGGACAAGCAAAGCCTGGGTCTCTACTTCTCTTGGAGACAACACCCACTCCCAATCTCTCCTTGGTCATAAGAAAGCCATCCCAACTTCTGGGCAACACAAAGGCCAAGACAGTGCTGCCTTCTCAGTTCCCATGAAGAGCATCCTCCCCATATTCTCAATGAGCTTCCATCCCAGCCCCCAGATAATAATAGCAAGGTAGGGCCACACAGATACTTGGCTACTTCCATATATTGAAAAAGGGGGAAACCTCTAAGTCTTTAAAGTTTCCTAACTCATCTGGGACCTTTATGCAAATATGGAAAAAGTACCTCTTCCTCAATGCACATCCCCACCATCTGTCAGAAAATTTTTGATATTTGGAGTTCCAGAAAGATGGAGGCATAGATAGAAATATTTCACTTCCTCACACAACAAAAAGAAGGATAACAACCAATTTAAGAACAAAACACAACCAGACCTTCCAGAAATTCAAGCTGCATGGAAGTCCAACAACCAAGGAGTTAAGAAATGTTCATCCAGATTAGTAGGAGGGACAGAAACAGGCAGCCAGAACAGAGAGGACAAGCAGCAAGGCAGCATCTGGCAGCTCAGTCAATTTCATATTTGCACATCGATAAGCTGGGAAGAACAATTGGGGAGTGAGACTGACTATGGAACCCAGGATTTCAGTGAGGAAAACTAAGACTCAAAACCTCTGGCTGTAAAAATCTGTGGGGGTTGTGGTGGTGGGAGAAGCACCCAGTCTCACAGGAGAGTCCATTGGAGAGACCTACAGGGTCCTACAATGTGCACACCTACCCATCTGTGAATCAGCACCTGAAAGGGCACAATCCACTTGTGGGAATCAAGGGAAGTGATGGAAAGTGGGGCAAGAGCCAAGCAAGTGGCATTGTTCCCTCTGACCCCTCCCTCACAACGCAGCAAAGAGGGTTGCCCCATGGTGCTGAATATCTAAGGCTCTGCCCCTTGCTACATAACAGGTGTGTCAAGACAAAGAAATATGGCCCAAATGAAAGAACAGATCAAAATACCAGAAAAAGAAATAAGTGAGGAGATAGACAACCTATCTGATGCAGAGTTCAAAACACTAGTAATCAGGATGCTCACAGAAATTATAGAGGTTGGTCACAAAATGAAGCCTATAGAAAGTGAAATAAAGGAAAATATACAGGGAACCAACAATGAAGAGAAGGAAACCAGGACTCAAATCAATTATTTGACACAAAAGGAAGACATAAACATCCAACTAGAACAGAATAAAGAAACAAGAATTCAAAAAATGAGGAGAGGCTTAAGAACATCTGGGACAACTTTAAACATTCCAGCATCTGAATCACAGGGGTGCCAGAAGAACAGGAAGAGCAAGAAATTCAAAACTTATTTGAAAACATAATGAAGGAGAACTTCCCCTATCTGGCAAAGGAAATAGACTTTCAGGAAGTCCAGGAAGCTCAGAGAGTCCCTAAGAAGTTGAACCCAAGGAAGCATACACCAAGGCACATCATAATTACATTACCCAAGATTAAAGATAAGGACAGAATCTTAAAAGCTGTAAGAGAAAAAGGAGACAGTTACCTACAAAGGAGTACTCAGAAGGCTATCAGCTGATTTCTCAAAAGAAACCATACAGGCAAGAAGGGGCTGGAAAGAAATATTTAAAGTCATGAAAGGCAAGGACCTACATCTAAGGTTACTCTTTCCAGCACAGCTATCATTTAGAATAGAAAGGCAGATAAAATGCTTTCCAGATAAGGTCAAGTTAAAGGAGTTCATCATCACTAAACCCTTACTATATGAAATGTTAAAGGGATTTACCTAAGAATTAGAAGATCAAAAACTATGAACAGTAAAATGACAACAAACTCACAACCATCAACAACTGAACCTAAAAAAAAAACAAAAACTAAGCAACAACTAGAAAAGGAACAGAATTACAAAAATGAAGATCACACTGAGTGTTATCAGTGGGGAGGGGGAGGGGGAGAATGGGGGGAAGTTACAGGGAATAAGAAGAATAATAGGTAGGCATAAAATAGACAGGGGAGGTTAAGAATAGTATAGGAAATGGAAAGCCAAAACCATGGGTTCTATATGGATGACCCATGGATATAAACTAAGGGGGGTGGGGGGAAGGCTGGAGGGTGGTGGGGTGCAGGGAGGAGGGGGATAAAGGGGTAAAAAATGGGACAACTGTAGTAGCATAATCAATAAAATATACTTTAAAAAAGAAGAAAATTTTTCCTTATTTGTTAGAACAAGACTCTACTTCCATTTGCCAGATTTTTTTGTAATAAGTACACAAAGACATTATGTATACAATATAATAGAGCACACCTTAGAGGAGGTGCCTTTTTTTAGTTCGCAACCTGCACAACTTTGAAGCCTCACTTACAACTGTACATGAACAGGCTGAGAGCAGGGTGCAAAACAAAACCCAGTATAAAAGGACAAATGTGCTAGATGTTCTGAGCTGCTTGGAGAACACATGTGTTGCATGTCTTTTAAAGAGTGCCTTTTCCTAAGGTTGGATTATGCACCAGGTAATCTTCTCTGAGATACACATATGCACAATGGGGACCAAAGGCCTCCAGTATGAAAATGAAAAATAAAGAAGCACCACTGCTCCTAATCTTTAAAAGTATCCATGATCTTCATAAGTTATATAAATGTCTAACCACTGGGTTGTACACCTGAAGCCAACATAATATTGTATATCAAACTTAATTGAAAATTAAAGCCTTATTTTTAAACAAGCACCTAGTATTTTACCTTATGTGAAAACTCAAGAAGCTGGTATTTATTCTCAAATGCTAGTTTCCACTGAAGCCAGGGACTAGCTGTCTTTATGGTCCAGTGATAAGGAAAATACTCTTTGCATTGTGCTCAACAGTGGCTCCAAAGTTGAGTCAACACAGTTTCTAAAACCATTGCATTTGGCTGCATTCACTGAGTGATCCTTGACACAGGTTAAGGAGCCTTGGTCTATGAACTAGGATGATAAAAAGACCACTTCAATGCCTGGAGGGGGTGCATGGCAAAGCCTAACTATATCTGATTATACCAGCTCTTGCAGAGCTAGGGAAAGGAACCCAGGGAAATAGTCAAGGAGAGTGAATACATCTTTGCACTATCATCATACTGGGACCTATGGGAAAAATCTTTTGGAGGATGTTACATGGTGACAATCCACCCGGATGAAATAGGGTTACCAGGATCAGTGCTACTGTCCCCTTGAACATCTCCCCTGTGAGCCAGTGCATTGCCCACCCTCAGCACAACTCACAAGGATATTTCAAAACTGAGTGCCAGGCCCAGTTGCCACTTAAACACTGCTTCCAGGCTCTCTGTGTGTGTTTATTCTCAGGTATGCCAAACTTGCTTCTCTCCATCCTCACCTTATTCTTCAGGCTTAACCCTGTGTCTTTTTCTTCAGGTGTCACTGTGGTTTTGCTAGACACCAACCTTGATAACTCTCTACTACTCCAAGTGTTACTGCCTCCCCAGATCAGCCAGCCTGCTCTGGGATCCTGTTCCTTGGGTCATGCTCAAACTTTACCCACCCCAACCTGGAAGCATGCAGCCCACAGCTCTAGGCAGATAGCTGAGAGCACCATTCTCCAAGATCCTTTGACTCTTCAGTCCCAAGAATTTTCTGGGAGAGGTGAGTGGACTAATATTAAATTCTGCTGTGTGGAAAATAAGATTTCAGAACATTTCAGTAAAGATAATTACAAATTCTGTGTTGGAGTGCCCATGGCAATGAAAAAATGGAAAGTGGTAGTGCATCTCATATGTTATGAGTCACGCTTTCTCTACCATATTTTAAATAATATCAACAAGTAGTGATTCCTTTACCAGAATAACATCATTTGGGCAATCCTAGCTGCTTTAGCCTTTAACACTTACATCCTTGCTAATATATTTAGACAAAGGATAAAGAGGTTGAAAATAGGGATTGGATGAATCTAGCTGCAGTATCTACCATAGCAAAGTCAGAAATTGAACCTGGTTCTATCTGACTCCAAGGCCTCTTCTTTCAAGCTCTATTTCTACAGAATGTTTTTTTTTTTTTAAACAAAAACCAAAAACTGTCAACCAATGCAACTTCAAAGGCACTAAATCATTAGAGTGTAGTTAAGAAATGGACAATAAAAGCTAGCTAATTGAGAAAATTCATAAGGAGGCAAATGGAAGTATCTAGAATGAGAAAGGATTGAACCATTTAAGGAAACAAAAAAAAGGAATTGGGGCAGGATGGTAGAAGAAAAGAATAAGGAAAAGAAAGAGAGAGAGAGATAGAGGGAGAGAAAAGGTGAAAGTGAAGAGGGAGGAAGGAAGGAAAGAGGAAAGGGTTTGGTTTAATATATAATTCCATTTTAAATTGATTCCATGTAAGTACTATAAGAATCCAAAATTTGCCAGAAAACTCTGAAAAAAACAATAGCTGTCTATGACTGAACACAAGTTTGTTTAAAATTAATGCAAACTTTGGGCCAATATGTAAAAGGTATAGTTTTAGGAGGTCCTCTTTCAGCTAATCAATTAACCAGGGCTCTCTAGACCCTTTAGACACCACTAAACACTCGCCTCTTTGGGGGCAAACTTCACGGTTGGTTCCCTTCTCAATGCCTTCCCTCATTCGGTCTGAGCTTCTCAGACTTGATCGCATGACTGGGGAAAATAATAGACTAATTCCACCAGGCTGTGGGTGTTACTGACAACCCAAAATATTCTAACATATACTCTGAGAACACTGATTCCTCAAGATAATAAAGGAGTTTACACAAAAATTATTTATTGTGGCAAATGCATGCTAAATAAATAAATAAATAAATAAATGTAAACAACTTTATTTACTTGAGAACATCCTAAACCTTAACTGTGCTGATTTATATTGTTCATATATGATAGGTTATAGTTAATGTCATGTCTCTCAGGCATATTTTTCAAGAATATTGAGGAACTAGTATTTTACAAAAACCATTTGAGACTCCCTGACTTGATCAGCTCTCCTTTCTAGACAATTTTGTATTTTACTGGAACAACTCCTGGAGGCAACTTTTACAGGAAAACTTTCAGAACACAAAACAAGAGAATGAGAGAATGATTCTTTGGGAAAAAGTCAGATTCTCTAAACTCTCTCCATTCCCCTGCAGTTGGACTGCAGTGGGTGTGTAACCATGATTTTTTTTAAAGATTTTATTTATTTCTTTTTAGAGAGAGGGGATGGAAGGGAGAAAGAGAGCAAAAGAAACACTGATGATGTGTGAGAGATACATCAATTGGCTGCCTCTCACACAGCCCCAACCAGGGACTAGACTGCAAACCAGGCACGTGCCCTGACTGGGAATTGAACCAATGACCTTTTGATACACAGGCCGGCATTCAATCCACTGAGCCACACCAGATGGGCATAGACATGGTTTAATATTACCAATCTAGTGATCAAAGTTATGTACTCTGTAACAAATCAAAATATATAATCAATCCTATGCTTTCACCTCTGGCCAAGTACTCATTACAGTTGAACAGCCTGTTCGGGGGTAAGGAATGCCGATGCCAGAAACAAAATTTCAGATGTCCAGTTGACACTCATTGAAAAATGGCATCAAAGCAGAAAAATGAACTTGAGCCAGAACTTCACATCACCAGAAATTCCACAGTTCCCCTTTTCCCATGATTCCTTCATATAATCTGGCTGAAGTGCCTAAGATGTTAAGATGGGCTTTGAGACCAAAGACCCCCATTTTGCAGGTGGCTGGTGCTTAAATTAACCTCTTTCCTTCCCATCAGCACTTGTCTCATGAGTTTTGCTTTTGCTCCAAAAGCAGCCTCCTGGTCTGGCTCTTGTCTCATGAGCCAGACCTGCATTCAGTTTCAGCTTTTGGTGAGCCAACCAGGAGGGAGCAAGAACCCTGGTAGTCCCTGAGGGGTCCAGACTGGAGTCTTTAGCTGCCCATGACAAGCCAGCCTCAGAGAAAGGATAATAGGACCTTCCTAGTAGCTGCCAAGAGTTTTTTCCTCAGGGAATTTCCCTGCTCTCCTTCCTAAGGTACTGACCACCTGAAGCACTTGAGTGGAAGAAGAAAACAGGCTTCGGGTAGTTGACAGGCTCAGTAACTGGGTAAGTCAAAGTGATGTGCACACCAAGAATCCTCTGCACTGCCATTTGGGCTTTATGCCATTTGGGTGTAGTTTGGACCATTTGCAGTACTGCTTGGCAGTAGATGCAACCCCCACTTTAATCCTAGGCCCTCAGGAACAGGGGTTCTTTTGTGAGAGCTCATTTGTACTGATGGAGTTCTTCATCCAAATTCTGTTC
>PVKU01011946.1:27701-39414 GCA_004027475.1 Anoura caudifer
TTTTTTTTTTTTTTTTTTTTTTTTTTTTTTTTTTTTTTTTTTTTTTTTTTTTTTTTTTTTTTTTTTTTTTTTTTTTTTTTTTTTTTTTTTTTTTTTTTTTTTTTTTTTTTTTTTTTTTTTTTTTTTTTTTTTTTTTTTTTTTTTTTTTTTTTTTTTTTTTTTTTTTTTTTGCTATTGGGGACTTGGTTTGATTGTTGCTGTTTTGTGCATACTGGGAATCCTGTGGCTCTGCTGTTTGGGCTTTGCGCCATTTGAACCTTGTCAGGATCATTTGCAGTAACAGTTGGTATGGGATAAGATGCTAAGGCTAGTGTCTCAGTCCTTCCTTTTGGAGATTTAGTTTAAGAGTACTTGTTTGTTTGAATTTCGTCTTTGCTTTAGATGTTGTCTTTATTTCTGCTTTAAAATGGGTGGCTTGGTCTCAATCCCATCACAGAGTCCATTAGGTCACATTTTAGCTGACTGGTCAACTTACAGCTATAAGCCAAAGACTAATTAGAATTGTTTTGCCAAAGATATGGTACATGGAATAAGATATTATGTGTAAGCTTTCATGTTGTTGCATCATAATAATTCTAACCAGAAAGGATCTAAATCAATAGTTCAGAGGGGGGGAAAGATACACTCTCCTCCCAGACAGTAAAACTCAAGAGAAGAGGAAAAAATGAGAAAATGAGTCTTTTAATCACTCTAAATCCTCCTCCTGAAGACCTGGGAGCTGCTGCAGTCTTGGGAACAACGTGGGAATTAATGCCACCCCCTGCAGAAGCAGCAGGGCAACTGCCCCATCACGATGTGCAGGAAAAAAATGACACTTTTAAACTCATTTCTTGCCCAAGACTGATATCTTCCCCTGCCTCTTCCCTAGCCTCCTTAAAAGTTGTGAAGGATGCTATTAAATTAAACAGCTTACTTCTGAACACACTAAAGGAAAGCAATAATCACCAGAAATCCAAGAGAATGATTTAAGTTTAATTTATGTGTTTTGAAGTTATTAACAGAAATATATATTTATTTTGCCTGGGTTTACAAAAGTAAATTCATGATATTTATCTCTGTTATGAAATTTGTCAAAGAAAATGGCTTTTCTTTGTCAAAAAAAAAACAAACTATAACCAAAGACACTGAAATTGAGAACAGGCTGACAGTGACCAGAGGGGAGAGGAGAGGGAATTTCAGGGGAAAAGGGTGAAGAGTTTGCAGGAACAAGCATAAAGGTCACATGGACAATAACGGGGGTGGGGGACTGGAGGGAGGTGGGGAGGGCTCTGGGGTGGGCTGGGATGGGGGAAAAAAGCAGAAAACTGTACTTGAACAACAATTAAAATTTTTTTAAAAACAGGACAAGGATTTTCCTCTTGCTTTCCAGATATATGGAAACTTGTTTGTTTTCTTAGGGCAATTTAGTGAATTGTACCTTAATAAGCAATATTAAAGCATTTATATATTTCTCCACACTTGATCCCTCTAGAATTTAAAAACTCTTAATAAGTGAATATTATTATTTTCATAGCAATATGTTTGTTTGCATAAATTTGATAAGAATGTATTCCTTTTACAACAGGACAAATTACAGTTGTATTAAACAGGACTTTGACTGGAATGTCATGTCTGAGAAAGCCATGCCTAGACTCTGGATGTCACCAGGAGGCTTTAAGGAATGAAGATTGACTTTGATGCCCACAAAAGCTTCTTAAATATAGAAAACCCAATAGTGTCCACCAAAACACTACTCAACCTGGTAAATGAATTTCACAAAATGGCAGGATACAAAGTCCACACTCAGAAGTTGAAGACATTTTTGTACACTAACAATGAAATATCAGAAACAAAAATTAAGGAAAAAATCACATTTACAATACCAACAAGAAAAATAAAATACTTAGGAATAAACTTAACCAGGGAGGTAAAAAACCTGTACTCAGAAATCTACATCACACTAAAGAAAGAAATTAAAGAAGACACAAACAAATGGAAGCATTTACCATGTTCATGGATTAGAAGAATTGACATCATTAACATACCCATACTACCCAAAGCAATCTATAAATTCTATGCCATCCCTACCAAAATGCCAATGATATATTACACAGAAGTAGAACAAACATTTCAAAAATTTATATGGAACCATAAATGATCCCAAACACCCTCAGCAATTTTGAGAAAGAAGTACAAAGTAGGAGGGATCATAATACCTGATACCAAACTGAAACCAGAAAAGACACCAGGGTTCAGGCTGCCTGTCACAAACCAAACCCAATAAGCAGAAACAGGGATTGAGTTTTTATGGATGCTTTATTCAGATGGCTGGTGATCTGAGAAAACAGCAGGTTCATAACTGAATGGACCATCTTACATATTCTTTCTAGGCCAACGTTTTTATAACAAAAAACAAAGTATAGTGAGGGGGTTTCAAATTCAGGGAAAATTGGATTAGAAAACTGCAGCATTCTTGCCCTGGTCAGTTAGCTGTTCCCAGGGGCTGGTAGCCCCGATACCTCTACTTGTCCCTAGGCAGTAATCTTTAGCAGTGCCCCAGGAGGTCAACTGTCTCTCCCAGGAGAAATGGGCCTTATCTGCAGTTCCTGAAACAACAGCTTTAACATATGCATTACTTATCAGGCTTATAACTATTTACCTTAAACTAAAATTTTCCAACTCTTGAGTCCCTTATAAAACTATATTAAAGGGCCGCTATAATCAAAACAGTCTGGTACTGGCATAAGAACAGACACATAGGCCAAGGGAACAGAATAGAGAGCCCAGAAATAAACCCATGTCAATATGGTCAGTTAATATTTGACAAAGGGGTCAGGAGCATAAAATGGACTAAAAATAGCCTCTTCAACAAATGGTGTAGGGAGATCTGGACAACAACCACCAAGTTACACCATACACCAAAATAAACTCAAGATGGATAAAACACTTAAATGTAAGGCATGACACCATGAAAGCCCTAAAGGAAAACATACATGGGAAAAGTTCAGATATCCCACTCACCAATATTTTCACCAGCACATTCCCTAGGGCAAGAGATATAAAGGGAAGTATAAACAAATGGGACTACATCAGATTAAAAAGCTTCTGTATGGCTAAAGAAAACATCAACAAAAGGAAAATGGAACCAACTGTATGAAAAAAGCATATTTGCCAATGATACCTCAGACAAGGCTTTTATCTCCAAAATATGTAAAGAACTCATATGACTCAATGACAGGAAGAAAAACAAACCAATTTAAAAAATGAGCAAAGGGACTTCCGGCCAAGATGGAGGCATAGAGGGACACACTGTGCCTACTCACACAACCAAAATTAAGGACAACAAAAATTTAGAAATGAGAAAACAACCAGAACTGATAGAAAATTGAACTGTATGGAAGTCCAACAACCATTCATCCAGACTGGTAAGAGGGGCAGAGTTGCAGCAGGAAAAAGTGGAGGTTGTCTGACCAGGGCACACAGGCAGCAGCGGCTGGCAAATCCCAGGCGTGCAGGCAGTGCCTAGTGGACCCTGGGCACGGCATAGCAACAGGTTGACCCAGTAAGGCTGCACAAGGTGGCTGGCTGACCAGGCGGTCCCACATTGGTGTGCAGATAATCCATGCAAAGGGGAAGTGGCAGAAGGAACTGGAATCCCAGAGAGAGCAGAGCAAGCACCATTATTCCCTCTCGGACCCTGCCCCCACATGCAGCATCACTACTCAGTGACTGGGCTGCCCTGCCCTGGGGAAGACCTAAATCCCCACCCCTCACTATGTAACAGCTATGATCAAACCAAAAAAAAAAAAAAAAAAATGGCTCAAACAGGAGAACAAATCAAAGCCCCAGAGCCAATTCATCTAAGTGACAAAGAGATAGCCAAGCTATCAGATGCACAGTTCAAAGCCCTGGTGATCAGGATGCTCACAGAATTGGTTGATTTTGCTCACAAATTAGATGAACAAATGAAGGCTGCCATAAGTGAAATGAAGGAAAATGCACAGGGAAATAGTAGAGATGGGAAGAAAACTGGTACTCAAATCAATGGAGTGGACGTGAAGGAAGGAAGAAACAACCAAACAGAACAGAAGGAAGAAACAAGAATTCAAAAAAATGAGGAGAGGCTTAGAAACCTCCAGGACATCTTTAAACATCCCAACATCTCAATTATAGAGGTACCAGAAGGGGAAGAGGAAGAGCAACAAGTGGAAAACTTATTTGAACAAATAATAAAGGAGAACTTCCCCAATCTGGCAAAGAAAATAGACTTCCAGGTAGTCCAGGAAGCTCAGAGAGTCCCAAAGAAGGTGGACCCAAGGAGGAACACACCAAGACACATCATCATTACATTAGCCAAGATTAAAATGAAGGAGAGAATTCTAGAAGCAGCAAGGGATAAGGGGACAGTCACCTCCAAAGGAGTTCCCATCAGACTGTCAGCGGATTTCTCAAAAGAGACCTTGCAGGCCTCTTTTGAGAGGTATTCCAAGTCATGAAAGCAAGGGCCTACATCCAAGATTGCTCTATCCAGCAAAGCTTTCATTTAGAATGGAAGGGCAGATAAAGTGCTTCTCAGATAAGGTCAAGTTAAAGGAATTCATCATCACCAAGCTCTTATTATATGAAATGTTAAAGGGACTTATCTACGGAAAAGAAGATAAAAATAAGACAGTAAAAAGACAGCAAACTCACAGATATTAACAACCACACCTAAAAGAAAAGCAAACTAAGCAAACGACTAGAACAGAAACAGAACCACAGAAATGGAGATCACATGGAGAGTTATCAACAGGAGAGTGGGAGGAGGAGAGAGGGGAAAAGCTACAGAGAATAAATAGTGTAGACAGTAGGTAGAAAATAGACAGGAGGAGGGCAAGAATAGTGTGGGAAAAGTAGAAGTTAAAGAACTTATGACACATGGACATGAACTAAAGGGGGTAATGTGGGTAGGAGGGGGTGTGCAGGGTGGAGAGTAATGAGGGGGGAAATGGGACAACTGTAATAGCATAATCAATAAAATATATTTAAAAAATAAAAAATAAAAATAAACCAATACAAATGTTGGTGTTTTGAGAAAAAAAAATGTGCAAAGGACCTGAACAGACATTTCTCCAAGGTGGACATGCAAAGGGTCCATAGACACATGAAAAAAAAATGCTCAGCACCACTAGCCATCACAGAGAGACAAATTAAAACCACAATGAGATACCACTTCATACTGGTCAGAATGGCCATCACAACCAAATCAGCAAACAAGTATTGGCAAGGTTGTGCAGAAAAGGGAACCCTGGTATATACTTTTGGTGGGAGTGCAGACTGGTGAAGCCACTGTAGAAAACAGTATGGAACTTCCTCAAAAAACTAAACATGGAACTGCCATTTGACCAGTGATTCCACTTCTGGGATTATACCCTAAGAATCCCTTAAACACCAACTCAAAAGAACCTATGCTCCCCAATGTTCTTAGCAGTGTTATTTACAACACTGCTGGAAGCAGCCTAAGTGCCCATCAGTAAATGGGTGGATCAAAAAACTGGTTCATTTATACAATGTAATACTACACAGCAAAAAGAAAGAAGGAACCCTTCGTGGCAACATGGATAGAACTGGAGAGCATTATACTAAGTGAAATAAGCCAGGCTGTGAAAGACAAATACCATATGATGTCATCTATCAGTCGAACCTAAGCAACAAAACAAACGAATGAGAAATATAGAACCAGAGACATGGAAATAAAGAACAAACTGACAGTGATCAGAGGGGAGGGGGAGGAGGATAACGGGAAAAGAAGGAGAAGTGGCAAGGACCATGAATAGAGAACTCATGGGCATGGACAATGAGTGGGGATTGACTGTGGGGGTTGGAGGTTTGGGGGGTGGGGCTGGGAAGAGCAATGGGAAAAAAGATGGGACAAATGTAGCTGAACAACAATAATAAATACATAAAAGGGTTTTTTTTTTTTTTTTAAGATTTTTAGAGAGATGGCCAGGTACCTGGCTTGTTCATATGGTTCATGGTAGTATTTCCAGGTAAGCAGCAAAGGTTGCTTTCCTGGGAGACGGTGAAGGAAGATCCTCAAGACATTTGGGGGGACCTTAAGAATTTGAAGTGTTTATCCAAACTTACAAGTATTGCAGGCAAAGCCTAATGGAAACTGTGTGACTTAGCTTCTTTGTCCTGAGGAGCAAATTAAAACTCAATCTGAAGATTTCTTATAAGATTCCAGCAAAGCAGATTCTAAAAAGCCTATATCAGCGATGTCAAACTCATTTTCACCATGGGCCGCATCAGCCTCGCATTTGCCTCCAAAGGACCAATATAATTTTAGGACTGTACACTGTTAAGGAGTTGAAATTACATTCAGCTCTTTGAAGGCAACCACAAAGCTGACATAGCTCCTGGTGAAAGTGAGTTTGACACCCCTGGCCTATATAATCAACTGCTATTCTTGTGTTTATGTAAATAATCAGGCCAAATTGAAAGTGGACTTAATACAGTAAATGAGCTCATCTTGATTTGGTTCTTTGAAAGGTGAAGGGGAGAAAATGTGTTTCAATAGACTGTAATACACCATTATGGACATTAGACTCTAGTTCAGTTAATTGTCTTCAAAGTTTTATTTGTCACCTATAAACTGAACTGGATTCTGGAGTTTTCTAGCTTCTACCCCCAATAATATTGAGATTTTTTACACAGTTTTTCTCCACCAGGTTACAAGCCTTATTCATACTTAGGGAATACCAACCCTAGACACCATAGCAACCTTCTTTGTACCCAGGCCTTATCATTCACCTGACAGAGCAAGGATCTCTTGGCTCTGAAGGACAATGTCACCCTTCTTTAGCAGGAAGCAAGTACAAAAGAGACTCCACACCCATCTTCTGTGAAGGATTAGCAGTTAAGGAGGGGACTGTTGTAGGCAGTTAGTCAGGAAGATCAGAACAAAGACAATAGGCCAGGCAGAGAAGACCACCAGGGCAGAAGGGCTTGGGTGCCTAGCAATGGGCAAAACTGGGAAAACAAGGGCCTTACCCTCAGGGTAACTTTCACTCCCCTAACATATTGCTTGTTATGTGGTTTAGATGCCCTGCCCTGCCTTCTCTACAGATAACAGCTTGACCTCAGTTGTTTCAACTCCAGGCTCAGAAAAGCAGCAAAACTAGGTGGGTGATGCCAGAACCAGATGCACTGACTAAAGACCCCAAAGAGAAATGATGCAAAAGGATATGAAAGAAAAGGACTTCTAGATGAGAATCAATATTCATATTGCAGAGAGGAAGGACATTGGAGAAAAGATTGCACCAAACTAAAGAAGGAGAAAAAAAATCTGAAAAACAAGAGAGAGACTCTTATCAACTGATAGTAGAACTGGGCAGTGACTCAGATGATAAATGAGGAGGTGCAAGGGCTTCTGTTGACACCTCCTGGCCCATTGTTATTTCCCCACAAGGCTCCAGGTACAAGTGACAGTGGGGAAGCAGTTGAATGACAATTGAGTAAACAGGAGCCATGTGATTACAGCACATGTTAGACCACCATACCCCTCTGAGGGGATGGGTGAAGAAACCATATTTGTTTCCTTCTTTGTTTTCATGGATAGCAAGTGTAATCAGGTCTATTTTAGAGGATATTCCAGAACTCCTTATCATCCTTTTAACATATTGTGTTTTTAGAATAATTACCTGTTGTTTCAGCAAATGCAGTAAAATGTTGTCTAAAACTTTAGAAATACCTTACTTTGGTGCTAAGAGCTTTGCTTCTGATCAAGAGCTTTTATTTTATAATAAATCAAAAGATTCCACTCCTTAAAAGACACTATAGAAATGGAGACAGAATTGACAGTGGGGAGTATTAATCATAATTTAATATTACCAATCTAGTGATCAAAGTTATGTACGCTGTAACAAATCAAAGTATATTATAATCCTGTACTTTTACCTCTGGCCAAGTTCTCACTACAGTTTAACAGCCTGTTCTGGGAGCAAAGAATGCTGACACTGGCAACAAAACCGAAGATGTCCAGTTGACCCACACTGAAAAATATCGAAGTGTGAGATCAGAGCTGCCAAGAAATGACAAGAAGACGGCAAGTAATAGCAAAACCAGGGGTTTATTGAAAGTGGGGTTTCTTGGGAGTGAGAGAGGGGAAATAGTCTAGTCGAGCTGAGACCAGTTCCCACCCTGGTGACTGTTTTTTAAAGAAAACCACCCCCCACACACACACTGAGCACTATGCAAAGTAGTTTTATAATCGGTTACTTTGAACTGCTCTACTTTTCTCTTATTAGGTGTTTCTATCCGTGGCTCTGTAGTTCCTGGGACTCATTCCTGCAGCTTTCTAATCCTGGAACTATGCTGTCTCTTACTGATTACTTGTGTGCTGTCCCACTCGGGCTTGTTTGCTCCGATATCCTGTCTTGCTGGCTCAGGTGCCTCTATGCAAGGTCAGACCAGACTGTCACAAAGCAGAAAGAATGAACCTGAGCCAGAACTGCACATCACCAGAAATTCCACAGTTACTGTTTTCCCATAGTTTCCCTATATAATCTGGCTGAAGTGCCTGAGACATTAAGACAGGCTTTGGGACTAGAGACCTCATCTTTGCAGGTGGCTGGCACTTCAATAAACTTTCCTTCCCACTAGCACATCTCTCGCAAGTTTGGCTTTTGTTGCAGCAGGCAGTCAAACCTGTGTTTGGTTTCAGGTGGAAGCAATCCTTCCAGCAGGAGGTGTGGACACCTCCTTAGGCTGAGTGTCCATTTCTCCAAAGACATCTGCAGAGAAGCCTTCATCTCAATCATCAACAGGAAATCCACATTCTTCATATTATCAACAAGAAATAAAGACAGTAGACAACATGGGTCTTAAACATGCTCCTAAATCAATCAGCATGCAAAAAAAATTCTGTTGGCAGTGTGTTTGGGGCAGGGGGTGGGGATGGGGGGACCAAAGCAGTTCAAAAGCCACATTTGCAGTTCTAACCCACCCCACCATTTTTTTGACATTGTTTCTGTAAGTGATGACTTATAAATTTATATGCAGGTAAATAGCCTGTTTGCTTAAAGAATTCTAGGAGCTAACTTCAAAGGAAGCACACTCCTGCCTTCAGTCATTTCAGGTCCAGAAGATTTTCTAAACTTCTGCCCTAAAACCAGGGTGATGAAAACTAGACAATCACTTTATTGGCTGAGGTTGTTATCACAACAGACTGTGCTGACTCATACAAAGCACCCTCAACAAAGAACCCACAACCCCCTTCAATTTCCTTTGTTGTTCCTTCCTTTCTCCACTCATAAAAACCCGAGCTTGCACTGAGATGTTAAGACAGTCTTTGTGACATTTGTGTGCCATCTTCTCAAGCTGCTGACTCTTGAGTAAACTCTCTTTCAAGTTTATTGGCTTTCAAGTCTCAGGCAGCCAAACTTAGGTTCAGTATCATCATAATCATCCCACAAAGCTAAAAGGAAAATGATTTTGTCGAGCAACAAAGGGTATATAAAGGAGTAAACTAAAGTGTCTTGCCCACATGTGCCCTCCATTAAGTTGTAAATGACCTAACCTGACAGTCTCTCTTCTCCCCCTGGAAGAAGCTGCCGGGCTATTCTTCCCTGAAGCCACTGTGGCCAACTTGCCCAGAGGAGGTGGCCTTCTTTGTAGATCCAAGCAAATCTGCAGGCACTGTGGGCCGTTTCTGCTGTTTGCTCTCAGGCAAAACTGCCATTGATTTACAAATGCCCACTTCCCACACAAAGAACAACTTCTGGAGGAGAACTTCCAGGGGAGAATTAAACCCCAGGATGTGCCAAGAACTGAAAACATTCCTCTTTGTGTCTATGAATGAGAATGTAAATGGCAAAGAATGCTGTAAGTATGAGGCTACCACCTCCACTCTAGGGAGATAATTAATACTGCAGGTGGGATTCTGTATTACCAGGACAGGAGTGGAAGAGGTATTCTCTAAAGAGAAGTTTCTGGGGGGCTTCTGATTGGAGGCACAGCTTCCAGGGACTGGAAACAAAAGAACAATAGAGACTCCAAGTGGGTGTCCAACCATGAAAAAGCCAAGACTTGGACTAATGCTTGGGTCAGGAAGTCAGGATCCAAAATATAACAGCAGGAAGAAAAAGAGCCTGGCATTTTTTATACATTAACAATTTTCTTACCAACCACCCAAAGTTGCTGTTACTGGACTTGAGGAGATAAGTGACTTACTAAAGTAACACAACTATGAAAAACAAAATAAGCATTTGAGGAGGGCTTGATGCAAGGTACAGCCAGGAGGGGGGCCCCAAAAATAGGGATTTGGAATGGGGCCCAGAACTCGGGGTGTCCAGGGAATATTAGAGGGACATACAGGATGTCCTCACCCCTTCACCCACAGGTATGAGTTGGGGGAAGGGACACATGGAGCAGGGACTTCTAATCCATGGCATGGTCATTGAACATATCTATAGCCTTTGGCTGGTGGCTTAGATGTGTTAAATAGCTGTGGCTATGCTCTGAGCCAGGGGGATGGAAAGGACTCCCCCCAAGATGTGACTGGGGGAGGAACCCAAAGTTACAACGCCTGTGTGGGAGCTTGGAGAAGATTGGGGGACACACCTGCACAGACTCATAATGGCATCCCAATAAACTTGGAATATACAGGAATGCTGGCAGGTGTAACTGATTGTAGGAGGAGTTGGAAATAGGGGTACAGAAGAGATTTGGCGTGGGGATTTAAACAGAGATGAGGCAGCCATTGGGAGAGAATCCATGTGCTTTCACCAGAGTTAGGACCCTCACAGCCCTGTGAGGGAGAATCACCATGTGGCTTTAGCAGAGAATTGCCACTTGGCTTTGCCCAAGTGGAGACCCTCTCACAGCTTTGCCAGAGGGGAAGATCCATGGGGTTTCACCAGAGTACAGACCCCTGCAGCTTTGGTGAAGAGGGAGAGCCACTTCCCTCTTCACCAGTGGGGTGAAACTTCACAGAGTGGGGACCCCTTCCCCACAGCTTTGGTAGAAGAAGGACCACGCAGCTTTGGGGTGCTCCCTTTGGCTGCATGGCCTGGGAGCAAGAGAGACTGCCTGAAAGAAGGAGGAAAGGACTCTTGCCAGTAGGCCATAAGAAGGTGTCACATGGCTTTGGATTAATTAGAGATCCTGCCTGGACAACGACACAGCTGACAGTGTCAAGAGTCTGGATCCCAGACATGTGCTTCTCTTCCTTGCAATTACAGTACCCTGAATTAGGGCAGAGGGAGATAGGAAGCACTGTGGGCGTCTGTGGGTATCCTAAAGGACTTTGATATTTTAATGAAGATGTTAAGTTGCCACTTTAACTCTGTATAGCATTAAATAAACATTTCCTCTCCTTTTCACAAATCTCTGACTTTGAGAGGCATCTTTCCATAAGGCAGCAGACAATAACGGACCTTCTGTTGCTGTGTAACAAGCTCAGCATTTACCCTGTTTAAAAAATAAATCAAAGTGTTACAGAACAGACCCAAGGGTGGGTAGAATATACTAATACTGAAAGGACCCCTAACTAGGTTTGCTATGCCTGCCACCAGAGGAAAGACATCTCTCAATGCCAGAGATTTGTGAAAAGGAAAGGAAATGTTTATTTAAAAGTTATACAGACTAGACTTCCAGCCAAGATGGAGGTGTAGGTGGACACACTCTGCCTCCTCACACAACCAAAATTAAGGACAACAAAGATTTAGAAACAAGAAAATAACCAGAAATGATA
>PVKU01011947.1:0-39289 GCA_004027475.1 Anoura caudifer
CCTGGTCTCCGCACCGCCGGAGTACTCTCCTTACCGTCCGGTTTTTCAACGTCCACTGCAATTTTCGATAATCTGTTTTCAAATATGCTGTGTTTCTGGTGTCTGTTTGCTGTGCTGCTTTGAAAAATGTCCCGGTTTAAGACCTATGTGTGGGAGGCAGAGATGTACGTCCTCTTACCATGCCGCCATCTTGCCGGAAACCCATCTGACTCTTAATTATACCACTTTGTAAATTTAGTAGTTGGTACTCTATGTGAATATGTCATTTCCCTTGTTTTGTTGAAATTTCTTAAGTGATGTATTATAAAGCTTTTTCTATCCATAGATTAAAAAATAATTTACTATTTTTTTCTTTTTGGTAAATAGTGAAATTACTGTGGTATCCACAAATATATATGAAATGTTATCTTCTTCCAGGATTTTCCTTGCAAACAAATTTTTTTTGTTAACATCACCATTTAGCCACAAATTTGTTATGTTTTACACTGCTAACATAACAATTAATATATATAAAAACAGAGAAGATAAAATAAAATATTTATTTTCAGAAATTCACTTAGGGAAAGGAAGACTTAGGTTCAGTGTTAAACTCCATTTCATCCTGATTATTTTCCCGTACATTTTTTCTATCTATTATAGCTGTAATACATACTCATTATATTAATAGAAAAATAGGGAAAATCACCATATATCTAATAGAAAGTTATGAAATATGTCAGATACAAAGAGCAGAAAGAATAATAAAATTGATCCTAGGCCTTGGATCTTTGTTTATCTTTTTTTTTACTGAGATAAGAACATTCAGAAAAGGGTCATTTTTAATTCAAAGCTGTTAAAAATGTATCTAAGGTAAACAACTAGGCAAACCATCTCATTGTTCTATAAAAATAATAAGGAAAAACAATGAAATTCTGTATACACCTATGGTAGATGGGAAAAATGGACCCAATCATGATTTTTTACTCTTCTTCATAGCCACGACCTTTGGCATGTAGCTTTATAGTGCTCTCTCTATGGGGCTTGGTCATTTGAATGACAAGCTTTGGCTAATGAAATGAGGTGGAAGTGCCATTCTACCAATAACAAGCCAAGATCTCAAGGGCCTTGATTGTTTCTACTTGCCTTCCTGTATTTCTTTCAATGATGTAAGAGGTGCCTGGCCTGCTCCTGGAAGACGAGAGAGCAGAGATGAGCACCCCGGTTTTCCCAGCAGACACTCAGGTACAGTGTCACCTCAGCCAAAACCAAACAGACTTCCCATCCATGCCTGTAATTAATTGCTAACCACCAGACTCATGAGCTAAGTAAATGCGTAACGGATGTGGAGCACAGAGCTTTTGTGACTATTATACAACATTGCTATAGTAAACATATTCTTTCAGTACTACAAAGAAAAATTCGTGTCATTCATAGCCATTCTAGGGGATATTATGTACTTCCCCACAAAAATGACTTAACATGGAAACTTTACAATGAAATATTAGAATATGTTGTTTTAAGATTTCTGGTATTCCATGTCTTTCAAGCATCCATGCTCAGCTTAAAAAGTAAAGATTTACTTATACGATTTTACCGTAGGTTCACAGTAACCTCTTCTCTAAGAGCTTAGATTCTATAGTGGTAACCTTCGCTAGAAGTCACTTTCAAGTCTTCAGATTTGTTACCACATACTTAGAAAACAATTTGGGAAAGCTATGCATGTCATTTCACATTTTAGGTTCATGTCTGAAAGTTGTTGTTTTTTTTATCCCAAAGGAAAATATGTATATTTCCTACTATTAAGAGAGAGAAAAAATATTCATTTTATTTTAAAATGTGAAAAGACTTGAAAATCCTTTTAAAAATGGTAAATATTTATATTTATAAGGTTGTTTTTAACTATATAATTGAATAAAATATTTTAAAAAATCAATGTTTGTGGTCTAGTAAAATTTTGTGGTATTTTGTTGTCCCACAAAATATATAAAATACTAATACTTTGACAAAAGAGCAGTAGTAACTTATGCATTGGCTATCCTGAATGCAGTCTTTAGACATAAGGCAAAATATCCATTTCTAATATAAAACTTTTAGTGTGTATTTGTATTGATATTGCATGTCCTGATCCCAGCTTGTGGGGGCCATGGCATTGTACCTGAAACAATAGAAATTCACATGGACTATAGAATCCTGTGGAAAAAAAGGCCAGTGGCTTCTCTCTCAAGGGGAGTGAAAGCCTTAGCCCTTGAGCTTTTATTGTCTTACTGGGCAAATTATGTGAAGGTTCTCATTAACTATGCACAGGTTTGCTTTAGGTGATTACCTTATACAGAAAACAAAGGAGCGGATGCCGATAATCACATCACAGAAGAGGGATATTTGCAAATGAAAAGGCAAAAGTGGTTGAACTGGTTACACTGGTCCTTGGAAGGTTTAGCATGGATTTTAGGAAGTTACTTTGCAGTAAAAATTTGCTGCAAATCAGGGCGAGACAGAGGGGGTTTTTTAGCAAAAGAAAGACTCAAAGCAGCCTAGGCATATTGCAAGCCTGATTTCCCAGGAGAGAACCTGTCCGTGGGCATGGGCCCTATGCATCTCTGAGTGGGAGCTGGGCCCACGCCACGCAAAACGGTCTCCTACAATTGTGTACTGTGTGTGTATAAAGAGAACAGATTTTCAGGTTTAAGACAACTTTGATCAGTAAAGGAGAATTTCCCAATAATCAGTATTTAAATGCAATCCTTTTTAACATTTTAGAGTTTTTTAAGCCTTAGGTTAATCTACTGTATGAAAAGTGAGGGTAAGAGAAGTGTGTGCCTGTAATTGTGTAAAGAGGGAACTGACTATGTGAACTTATATTTGTTCTCAGATCAATTTTAAGAAAGACATATAAGAATAAGAGAATCTAGAAATTAATTTCATTGAAACTGTGTATGCCAATCCCTTATAAAGTCTTTATATACCCCAGGACTCTGGGTTGAAGACCTCTGGTTGAAAAAAGACAAAAATAATGTCACCATTGTTCCTTAAACCATGTAGGTGATCCATACTTTGCCAGATTGACTCTCTCTGCACACTATTAATAGGGACAAGGACGTAGATGATTAGGTGCTAAAATAAGCACTTAGTGCTAAGGGATTAAGAGAAAGGAGACAAAAACATGTAGAGCTGTCAAATTAAAAAACAGTTTTGCATGCCAAAAATCTGTGAATGCATTTCTAACTGTCCAATATTTATGAACATCTTTGAGACTGAAGCTGCTTCATGGTAAAAGATCTGCGTTACTCATTTTAACCTCCTTCACAGTAGAGCACTAGTACACAACCCCCCTATTTTTTCAATTTGAATCAATCTACTCCAATGAAAAGTCAGTAAACCCAGTTATTAAAAGCCTGGGCACCAAACAGGATTGCCAGGGTCTGAATCTCAGCCCTTTCATTTAGTATACATGTCACTGTGGGCAAGCTGGTTAATTTATTTGTACCCAAGTTTCTTATCTGTGAAATGGAGTGCATAGTGGTTCTTACTTCACTCAGTTGATGTGGGGTTAATGTCAATCACAGGAAATAGTACCTGGAACATACTGAAGACTTTACAAATGTTAGCGACTTTTATTCAATTAATCTGCCTTTCTTGAAGTAACAAATATAAATTTTGCCTGCAGAGGTGGGACGATTTTTATTTTCCTTCTCTACTGATTGAGTGTTATCTAATTAATGTCCATACTCCAGGTGCTTTTATCCACTTATTGAATGAGGCATGATGACAATTGATGTGCTGTTGGAATATTTATGCATATTTTAGCAAATCTGTGAAAGGGATTTAGAATCTTCTTAATAAAAATTCCAAATAAATTGATAACAGTTTTTATTTATGTTTTTCCAATGAAGACTAAAGTTCTGATATTTATAATATAGTATTTTAAGAATGTTTAGAATAAAATAGATTAGTAGGAAAAATAAGAGAAAGAAAAATTTCTTATAATAATCAAAACAAGAAAACTTTGATTATTCTGCAGACATTTAAAAACTTACCATTATCACTACCACCAATAACAAACAACACACACTGAACATTGTTCTGTTTTGAGATAACCATGAAAATTATGAAAATATTTTCAATGCTTCTGGCTAATAGGGTTTATTCTTTGGAAATAAATAATTCTAAGTAAACTCAATTAAATATCATTTTATAGTAACCTAGAAAATTTTGTTAAGCATTGTGAAATTTTAAAATCATAAAAATTATTATCTAAATAGTTAACATTTTAGGTCACATCTCAAAACACATATGAAAAAAATGATGTGCTCAATATTTTCTTATGTATGTATTTTTTTAGGAGATGCATGTGTAAAAGACATGCATGTGCTTTGTATAAGATCTGGAGACTGTTTTTCCTGTTAAATTTATTGCAGAAGATTGCACTACATTATCCTGTATTGAGTGGTTTTATAATATACACTATTTTCTGGTCAATGATATAATCACACCATTTTTCTTCAGGAGATATGATCAAATTTATAAAGCTCTGCTTTATGTGAATACATTTTATAATGTGATTCATAAATGAAAACACCAATATTTGAAGAGCACTTTGTGAAATTTACATAATTAACTTGCACTTTCCTGGCCTCATTTAAACTACAATGTGAAGAGGGGCCCGAAAGTGCCATAATTAATAATAATCCACTTGCATAGTGTTTATGCTTAGAACATTGTGAAACTGCATCATTTTAAAATTAATTCTAACCATGGATGCCATCCCCCCTCCGGCAGCACGGCTGGCAGTGTGGTTTCATGCTCCTCTAAGAACGTACGTGTGCTAGATTATGATCTAATGTGGAACACTGGGAAAAGTAATCTTTGTATTTAATCTGGTTAACCTTATATTTGTTTCTGGATAATACATTCACCAAGGAGAAAAGGGAAATGTTATTTGCTCATTCAGTTACTTATTCTGCAAATATTTATTTATTGAGTCCAGACACTGAGTTCCATAGGGTCCTTGTTTTCATGGAGCTTATGTTATAGTGATGAATATAAGTACACAAAATCAGGTACAATACAGTCTTATACATGCCATTATTTGAAAGAGAACCCTTTTTATTTAAAAAGAAGAAATTCTGTCTCATATCCCTTAGCATTAGCATTGCCTTTAGTCTTAATTACCATTAACATCAAAATTCCTGTTCCCTGAACTTCCTGATCAATTACATAATCACTAGAGGAATGTCACACCAGACACAGAAGCTCCAAGCAAATGATGAACTATAGGCAACTTTGCAATTTTCTCTAAAGCAGTCATCCTACATCAACCACTAAAATGCAAATCGACTGCAAATCTATTCTTTTTCTGTCAGAACAATATTTTCCTGAGATTATTATATCTCCATTTCAACATTTCACAAGTAGCTGAAATCATGTAGCATCTCTAATTAACTTCCAAAATCCTATACTCTGCAAAGAATAACTTGCCTATGGTAATACTGAGAATAGTGTCAAGTTCATGAGCTGGAGCATACAGATGTAACTTTCAAGTTAAATTTCACATTAGGAGGTACTTGGGAAATGTGTTGCTATGCAAGCCAAATGTATCAAATTATATTAGCAGCTAACTTTCTGTGTTACTAGGGAGGAAATGTTTTCCAATCCTGCCTATAAACTAGAGCATGCAATCCATATTCTGTACACTGACAGAATATAGATTCTCGTAGCAAGAGGGAATGGCAATCAGCATGCTGCTGACATTCGGCCTATGACATGAGGTTATTTAGACTTCCTGAATACCTGTGTCCAGCTCGGCCACTGCTGGATTCGATAGAATCAAATCTCACAGATTTTACTTTGACAAAACGTAAAATAGCGTTCCTATTCTATGTTAGATGATATTCAATGTTAAGGAAATTGTATTTGAGAAGTTTCTCTTTAAGAAGAGATTTTATACATATTTTAATTTTTTTATATTTGTTACAAATATCTTTTTTCAGTTAATGGCTTGTATCTTCATTTTCTTTGCGGCATCTATTAGTCGAGAAGAGTTCTTAACTTGATAGTGTCAATGTTCGCTTCCTATGGACATGCTGAGATAGCCTACCTGTTCTCAAAATCAGGCAGAATAACTTTATTACTTTAAAAAATCCATTCTAATTAATGAACTTAAATATTGACATAAACTTTTATAAAGAGCATTTTTAGGTTTTTATATTTTTACATCTATAATCATTTGTTTCATCATAATTTATTAAATGATCCATCCTCTCTCCAAAGGCCCATAATGGCCCTCTGAACTATATCAAGCTTTTATATATGCATGGGTGTTTTTCTTATCTTCCTATTCTGTGCAATTTATTTACTTTCCCATTACTGTATCACTATTGTACCACATAATGTCTTAATGTCTGCATTTTGTGAGATCTTTATTTGCACTGGGTCAAATATATATTCACCCCATTTTTTGCCATAAATGTATTGAATGGTCTTTTGGCCTTAGACTTCCGTATAAGGTTTTTAATTTATCTTTATTTTTTCCATTACCATTTAGTCTCCTCATAGTTCCTCCTGAAGTATTCACCATGCTGTTGTCCATGTCCATGGGTCCTTTTTGCCTTTTTGCTTGATTCCTCCACCCCTAACCTCCCCCCTGCCAACATGGGAACAGACCCATATAAGTTTCAGTTTAATTTGTCAAGACAATGAAAAGTTTGTTGGGATGATAGTTTGAATTATAATGACTCTTCATAGAAAATAAAATGGGAAGCATTGGCATCTTCATAAATTAGTACAATATTTATAAAATATAATAATTTAGGACTTCCTTAATATCTTTGAATTAAAAGTTTTATAATTTTCTTCCTTATTTTCCAAATTTATTCCTATGGAAGTACTTTATATATCTTGTTTTAATTTTAAATGATTATATATGATACTATTTTGAATTCTAGAAATTACATTTTTTAATCACTAGAATAATTGTAAAATATATTTTGTTTTATGATTTTACAGATATAAAACACTAGTCATATCTATCCTGATATTTTTATACATTTTTAGAGATTCCAAATAGATAAATTTACCAGAAAATAATAACGATATTGTTTTTATTTTCCTATTCTAAATTTTATTTTTTTTATTTTACTTGTCAAACTATGTTAGCTAGGACTTCAGGTATATATTAAATACAAGTGATAATAGTGTGATTTTAATAAAATTATACCTGCTTTTTTGTTTTTGTTTTTTAAATGAGCATCTATGCTTTCAATTGAAAAAGTTAATGTATTTACATTCTTTTGGATTACTTATGTGGTTGTATTTATTTCTGTTGTACAATTTGGGGGTTATCATTTTTAGCTTTTTACTCAAAAAATGTTATTGTTATTCTTCCCAATTTTTCCCCCTTTTCTCTCCTCTACCCAGCCTATCCCCCACTCCCAAAGTCATTCCCCACCCTGGTGTTCATGTCCAAGGGTTGTTTATACATGTTCCTTGATTAGGAACATGTTCTCTTTTTCCTTAGATAACAAATAGAAAGATTACAACAGTCAACACAATAGTTGTCTGATGTGAATGAATCAAAATTATACCCATTTTTGTCAGATCAGAAAAAAAATAATTTCTTTGTGCCTCAAAATTTTACTAATTATTTTGAGTGTGCCATGAGATGAAAAATGTTGAAAATCACTTTTCTATTGAATTGACTTTGGATCTTTGCCCACCAACAGTTTATGGCATTTGTATGAGTCTATTTTCGTTACTCAGTTCTCTTCTGTTTATCTATGTGCTATTCCTTTTTTCATTACTACATCTTTTTGATTACCAGATTTATGGTAGGCTACAATACGCTGTATAGGGAGCCTTGAAATTTGTTAGTGTTGATACTCTAGCTTGCTTCTCCTTCAGTATTCCGTGGACTATTTTAGGTCCTTGCTTTCCAACATATATTCTTGAAATCAGTATGCATATTAATGTAAAATATCTTACTGAATTTTTAATTGGAAGTTTATTGATTTTTATAAAAGTTAGGAATAATTGACATTTATAGAAGTTAGTAATAATTGATATTCTGAGAATATTGAATCTTCTACTCTGTAAATATGGCATATCTTCTATTTATTTTGATCTTCTATGATTTATTTAATTGGCATTTTGTAGTTTTCCACATATAGATAGTACACATAGTTTGTTAGATTTATATTTCAGTATTTCAGTATTTTAGTGCTATCATAAATGGTATTTTTAAAAATTTTAAATTCCAAATTTTTTGATAGTCTTTTTAAATTTTTATTTTTTTAATATTTTTATTGATTATGTTATTACAGTTTTCCCAGTTTTCCCTCTTCCCCCCTCCACCCTGCCCCTCCACCCCTCCAGCATTCCCCACCCTTAGTTCATGTCCATGGGTTGTACATATAAGTTCTTTGAGTCCACTGTTTCCTAAACCATTTGTTATCTCTCCCCCTCTATTTTATGCCTACTGATTCTGCTTCTTCCTCCCTGTACCTTTCCCCTCCTACTCGTCCCTCCCCATCCCCCCCCACCACTGAAATCCCTCCATGTGATGTCCATTTCTCTGGTTCTGTTCCTGTTCTGGTTGTTTGCTTAGTTTTTATTTTCATTGTTTTTCTTTTAGGTTCATTTCTTGATAGTTGTGAGTTTGTTTTCATTTTGATATTTTTCTTTTCTTGTAATTATTTCTCTGATTTGCTATTAGCATAATGATGGTCTCACAAAATGAGTTCTGAAATGTTCTCCATTCTAAAAGATTGTAGAGATTTGCTGTTATTTACTCCTTAAATATTTGTTAGATTTCCCTAGTGAAACCACCTATGCCTGGTGCTTTATATTTGGGAGTGATTTTAATTAATGACTCAATGTCTTATAAGTACAGGATTATCCAGATTTTCTACTTCTCATTTTGTGAGTATTGGTACCCTGTTCCTTTGACAAAATTAGTCCATTTTAATCTGTGCTATAAAAATTTTGGCTTACAGTTATTTATTATATTCTCTTATATCCCTAATGCCCTGTATTAATGGTTATTTCATTTTTTATGCTGAAAATATGTGTATTCTCTCTTTTTCTTTTTGGTTAGCCTGACTAGATATTTATGCTTTATTAAGGTTTTATACAGGCCAGCTTCTGTTTTTCTCTTTATTTTTTTCTCTATTATTATCCTGTTTTGATTTTGTATTAGTTTTCTGTGGCTGCTATAAGAAATGACAAAAAATGTGGTTTAAAACAATGTAAATATGTTCTCCTAAATTTCTAGAGACCAACAGACTGGTATCAGTTTCGATGAGCTAAAGTCCAGGTGTTGGAAAGCTGGTCCATTTTGAATAACCTAGGGGAGAATAGGTTTCTTTATTATTATTGTTGTTGTTGTGGTGGTGGTGGTGGTGGTGGTTGTTACTGTTGTTATTTTTGCTTTTGAGAGAAGCTCACAGTCCTCAGTGCATGATGCCTTCCTTCCTTGCTTCCCTTACTCCAATTTCTTGCTTTAGGATTCACATTTCAAATCTTCCTCTGCCTTTCTCTTCTTGGCCGCTGATGATTTCATTTAAGGCCAACAAGATAATCCAGGGTAATTTCTCTCCTTAAAATCCACAAATTAATCACTTGTTCAAAGTCCCACTTGCTTTAATTATAGGTTCAAAAAATTAGGGCCTGAATTTCTGGGGCTGCTGGTCATTATTCAATCTCTCACACAATTTAATTGATTTATCCTCAGATTCATGTAATTTCCTTTTGTGTGTGTGCTTTAGGCTTAATTTGTTCTTCTTTGTCAGTTTCCAAGAGGGAAAACTGGAATTATTGGTTTTAAATCTTTCTCTTCCAACATGTGCTTTTAATGATATAAATTTGCCTCTGAACACTGTTTTCACTGCATCACACAAATTTTAATAATCATCATTTAGTTTAACTTTTAAAATTTCTCCTGACACTTCTCCTTTGATTTATATGTTACTTAGAAATGTGTGTTTTTGAATTTTTAAATGATCTCTCTGCTATTGATTTCTAGTTTAATTCCATTTCCATCTAAGGATGTACTTATATCTGTATTTTTCATGTAACTGAGCTTAAAAGAATGTGTTTTGTGCTGTTGTTGAATAAAATAATCTATAAATGTCAATTAGGTCAAATTGATTGATTCTGTTATTTAGATATTCTTATTGACCTCTTTCTGCATGATCTACCAATTAGTGACGGAGAGGGTGAAACCTCCAATGTTAATGGTAAATTCCACTAATTCTCCTTCATGTTATGTTATATATTTTGACTTTTTTGTTGTTATGTCATGTTAAGACATAGTTAGGATTACTTTTTTGAATAATTGGCACATGTATCATTATGTAATGCTTCTGCTTATCTCTGACAGTGTTCCTTTTTTTAAGTCTGCTTTGCTTATCTATGTAAAAGTTTCATTGTTTATTTCATGTATTTTTATTATTTTTTTCTTTTGAGACTTCTCTGGTTTTAATTGAGATTTTCCATGATTAAATTTTGTCATGTCTCTTAGTGTATCAGTTATACTTTTTTTAAATACTTGGCTATGCATTATAATATACATTTTCATTTTCCACATTTTCAAATTTTCACCTCAGCATTCACTCTTCCAACCTTTTATCTGAGTTAGAAGGTGGAAAAATAAGGATGTTCTTCCTATGTTTTTTTCTAAGCTGTAGAGGAAATATTGACTAACCTATTCTGCTTCTGAAGGTTGCAGGTACAGGTTTGGAGTCACACTGAGTCTCACTCGTCTTCATCAGAATTGTTTCTTTGTTTCTTTTGCAGCTGTCTTAAAAAAATTTTGAATGAAGATTTCTGTCAGCTTTCTTGCTTGATTTCTGATTTAAAAATTATTGCCAGTATTTATAGTGTTCCTTCATTTTGTTATGTATTAATGGGACATGACTTTATTATATGGCTAAATTTTGTCATCTTTACTTATCTAGAAGGAGGAAATTTTACTGAATTGCTTATATAGTAAAAAGAATTTCAGCCCCTAGTTTTTAGAGAAATGTTTAGTTGATTATCTTGCAACTTGTATAAATTCACATAACTTTCTTATTTTTTTCTTAAAGGTAGAATTACAAGGCAACACACATGTTGCCTTTGTGTCTGCCATATGTTAAGTAGCAGTGCTGCAATCAACCTCTTTTATCTGGATTAGAACCCTTGTAATCATTCACTACGTTAAATCTAAATCACCCTTGTGTTTTAAGCAATAACTGTATCTACAGTTGCAACTTATCTCATACAAGGGACCACAAAAAACACCAGAATGATCTTCTGGAGGGCAGGCCCCTTGCAGTACAGGCTTCCCCCACCAGGTGGGTGTTTTAGGAACCCATCTGTGTCAGTGTGCCAGAGATGTTGCGGTGAGGGGCTGTGCTCAGCTTCAGTGAATTTTTTTAAGCTGACACATGTGCCCATTTCATGATGGGTGACTTACAAGCGCACCTGTCCACAGTTCACTGAGTGTTCAGCAGTTTTTGACCAAAAACAGCATGACCCACAATGCTGTACCTTCTTATTCACCTGATCTCTCCTTGCCTGACTTTCATTATTTCTCCTGGATAAAAAAAAAAAAAAGCCCTCAAAGGGAAAAGTTTTGCCAGTGTGGAAGAGGTAAAACAAAAATCAGCAGAAGCACCCAAAGGCATCATAATCAACCATTTCAAAAACTATTTTGAGTGGTAGAAAAAACAATAAATGGAGAGTATGTTGAAGATGACTGAAGTTTGTATGTGTAAGAAAAAATACACAATTTTTTATAACTAAATTCTGGGGGTGTTGTGGTTCCCCCTCGTATTTCTTCTCCCTTTCACTTGCATTGCTGCTGCTCTAAGCCAGACGCCCAGTTTTTTTCTTTAACTTCTGTAAAGTGCCCTACTAAAGTGAAGGGTGGCAGAATATGCTATGCCACCCCAAAATATGGCATACGGATTGTTTTGAGCTAAAATCACTTGAAAAACAGCAGGTATAAGAAAAGTGTTCAGAGCTCTTCTTTTCTTCCAGAAAGCAGAAGGTAAACTCTCTCGTGAAACCTCCCTGTAATACCAGGATGAGAGAAACGTTCTTATCACCATAGATGGGGGAATAAAAGCCAAGAGTCCTGCACTAACAGGTCTCATTAAAAATGTTCTCACCTCCTTTAGCCTCCCCATATATTTTACTTTTCCACAATGCCTTCCTTTGTTCAGCCTACTGTAGAAGCATTTAAGTTTTGCCCCCCACCCCGCCTTTTTTTTGAAACTGCATTTTCCTGTAAAGCCTCTTGTGTCACAAAAGTGAATATTTAAAGAAAAATGTGTTCTTTTCTCTCATTAATTTTTTTTGTATCAATTTAATTCTCTGGCCCAGCTAAAGTACTTAAGCGAGTAATAACATTTTGCCTTCCCACAAAAGTAAGGGTTCCCTAAGAGATCCTGCTGTTAGATTTCTGTTACATCTCCAGGCCTTCCTTCGACGGACAGATGGCAGAGACTTTTATTTCTTTAAAAAATTACCCTCAAATCTTCTTTATCTCTACAGATAAATTCAAATGAATTATAATGAATTATAAACTTTTAAAAATGTTAAGATTCACGGACTAAAACTATCTGCATATCCAGTTATTTCATATATACATTTATTCCCAAACATCCAATCATTAATCTACGTCCCTGTGTCCTAAACCCACTGTGGGCTTTCTCTTATCCATATCTTTTTTGCCTGTGTTCCCTTCTAGTCTACAATAGTGGTTTCAATTGAGACTTGAAAATAACCTTCCAACTGATCTTTGTATTTTAGTATTAATTGTATCTGATCAAATGAAGGATAGAGGTATTAATGAATGAAGTGTTAAAAATGTTAAAAAGTTTTCCATTGGCAATGGTGTAATATAGCAAATAGGCATTATCTTAGCTTTTCACTGCACACTTGGATTTTACTTTCAGTGCTTTAATAAAGAATGAAGAAGGAAAATGTGAACCTCATGGAATAGGTTCACAAGGATGATGACACTAAACACTGACATTAAATACATGTATGTCTCTGCACAAGATCAGATATCAAGATGTAACATCATCACTTAGTCATAATGGAAATAATACAGTTTAATAAGCATGTAAAATGTTGAATTTGTTACAAAGGTACACATATGTGAATACATGAAGGAAAAAACTAAATTAACTTCATGGGACAAATGTATTTGAGACATAAGAAAAATGTTTTGAGAGTATCACTTCTCAAGCAAATAAAATGTATCCAAGAAAATTTTTCCTCTGCAGAGATATAAAATAAGATCTTAAAAGAAGACAAACAGGTGATTTAATTCTAATTTTCCTTGCGAGTAGGGTTAAAAAGTAACAATTTGGTTTTTTTTCCCACCTCTATGAACATTTGCTAAACATGACTTTGTTGTGATCTGTGATGATGTTTGTAAACATTAGAAGGATAAGATGGCAACTAAAACCATGTGTGTGTGTACATACATACATACATACTATTGGCAAGTCTACTTGAACTAACTGTAAACTCTAAATAAGCCAAAAAATATTATTCTTAGAAATAAGAAGGGAATATTCCTAAATTCTGGTAAAAGATTAATTGGGTGTGTTTAATTTCATAATATTTTACTACTGGAATGTCATACCACCCCTTTGTAAAGGATAAATATCAGATGAAGACATTTTCAAGGCAACAGGAAGTATAAACAATCATCGTTGTATCTGGAATCCACATAATAGCTTTGTATCCCACATTCTCAGCTCAGTTTTCTATGCTGGGGTAGAAGCTCCCTGGCAAAGGAGAATGTAAAACCCACAAACATGAAAAGTCAGTTAAGTCACCTGAATTTCTAAAGCAGTTTACATGACTAAAGCACTTTTATTTTCTGGAATGCATATTTTCAATTCTTTAGAGGAATGACGCCATGTTCTGCATTAAGGTAAATTATGATAAAGATTTGACTGGGAGAATCTTCAGAGGTTTCATCAGCTATATGGTCCTAACGTATGGCCTAACTGAGAGTTGGATAATACCCTGGTCCAGATACGATTCAGAGAGTGAGAAATTCAAAAAGATTTTTGAGCACTAGTATATGCAAGTCTCCCATGTCTTCATTTTCATTCCAAGTGCACCTGAGTCATGTGTGGCAAATAGAATACAGATATTGCAGAACTGTTCCATTTTCAAGACAGTGATTAATTTCATAATGAACTTTTCTTTATTTCCTTCATTGTTTCCTTTCTCTTTCTCTTTCTTTCTCTCTTTCTTTCTTTCTTTCTTTCTTTCTTTCTTTCTTTCTTTCTTTCTTTCTCCTTTTCTCACACTTTATTAGTTAAAGAAATAATTCTTTTAAGAAAAACACATCTTCACTGTGGATTTCAGACTCAGCTCCAGAATCACAATTTAAACATGGCTATGAAGATGAAAATAAAGCATGTGCCTTTCTGAAGTAAAAATGCAGATTCTTCAAGGTTTGTTAGAGGATTCACTGTCTACTAAAACCTTAATTCTCTGAAATTTTTGGATTGTGACCACACATCACATAAATGCCAGGGATACGAAAAAAAAAAAAAAAAAAGGTAAACCAGGAATTCTAGAGATAAAAAGGCACTATTTCAAGATTTAAAATGCTGGCAGCATACTTTACTTCATGATTTAAAAGCATTTTTAAAACAAATTTTTGAATATATAAGATTAAGAACAGTAATAGAGGAAATTCATATTAGAAAAAGGTGAATTGATTTGCCTAAGGTATCTTAGGTTCAGAAAAAGTAATGAAGTCTCCAAACAACCAATCTCATGCTTAATTCAATCTACTATGTTGGAGGAACTCAGGGTCACTGACACTTTCAGAGTAGTTGTCTTATGAAACACTTTTAATGAAATGAGCTTTTCCAGTACACTCATATGTATGATAGCATTTTTCTTTTGATCTTTAATTCATTTAATTCGCTTTCTCCTGAGTTGATTTAAAGTAGAACTTTAATAGTTAGTTGAGAATTCTTTCAGATAACTGTTCATTACCTAATTTTGTATTCTCTGGAGCATATGTCTTTGCCTAAGAAGGAGCATAAGTAAGTAGAGATGTAGATGAAATTTGATCAGCCTTGAGATAACTGCAGAACTGATTGTTACCATAAATGATTTATGATTCATTTTTAATAATATTAAAAGAGAATTCTAAGAATAAGAATGCTAATCACGTTACATATACATCTCATATGAGCATAGATACAAAAGAAACCTATTAACCACTATCTGATTACACAACACTACTTTCACTAAGATTAACCAAATTTCCTTCATTTCAATTCTTCTATTCTTCTGGTAATATTTTATAATAAAGAGTGATAGTGATATATAAAATATTATTATACAGTATAATAATTTAAATATTTTATAATACAGTATAATAATATTTTACTGAGGGGAATAAAGTTGGGGAATGGGACAACTATAATAGCATACTCAATAAAATATATTAAAAATAAAATTTAAATTAAAAAAGAGTTTGAAGGCTCTAGGACTTACCAACCTCAAGCCCAAGTGCTTGATTTTCTATGGCAATATGGCCTGGCCCCAGTACAAACTAAGTGATCAGGGGGTCTGTCTCACAAACGGATTCTTAACTATAATACTCCAACTTGACCTGTGCTGTTGCCATCTTAAGGAAAGTTCTGAGGTTCCTTACTTTCAGGCCTTTTTCAAACTCTCTCATCATCCTAACTCTGTACCTCCTGTTGCATGCTCTTACACCTACTCACCTTCAAAAAATATTATTATACAGTATACATATTATTTTATAGTATAGCATGCATTGCATAGTATGAGTATTTTTTAAAAAATTTGTTATGTAAGGAAATGATTGTGTATTAAGATAATTTATTTAGTTGTTCTGCCTTATTTAAAGTTCAAATGACTTGATTTTGAAAATAGTTTTTTAAATTTATGAGGGGTAGGCTCATGAAGAGGCTAATTCCATCCAAACATTCAGTACAAAGCTATAAGATTTGTAGGATAGAAAGGAAGATAAGGTCTCAGAGAGTTCCTAAATGCATAATACTGGTTGGGTATACAACAATGAAGATTTGTAAATAAAAAGTAAAATTATTGGGTAAACATGTAATTATCACTAATATAAACAATAATTTTAATGACAAAGGAATGATAATAAATCTAAAAAATGAATGTAGAGAAATAAGTCCTAAGAATTTAATGATAACATAGCTGTTTTTTTTTTTTTTATTGTGTATAGGTCTCTATCTTCCAGTTTTGTTCTAATAGGAAGAGTAAAAATAATAATTATTAATACATTGCTGCAAGCATAGCAATTCACTTTAAGATACTACGATTAGATTTTTGTTTGGTAAACATGGTATGTTGTATTAAAATGTGTAATTTTTAAAATAAAAGGGATTAGCCAAAGAACATATATGCATAAGCCATAGACAGAGACAACAATGTGGTGATGGCTGGAGGGAAGGGGTGAGGATAGGGAAGAGGTGAGCAAAAAAAGAAAAATGGGGATACCTGTAATAGTATAAACAAAAAAAGAGTTAAAAATAAAGAAATACTTTATTCTGGCTTTCCCTCTTCTAGTAGGTAATGTGAAAGAGAAATGCAAGTTTATGGGGTTAAAAATTTGTATGAGTGTACCCCACTAATTCTACCAGCCTATATTTTATTTCACCTCCTTTAAACAAAACATTTTCTCAGAATCAAAATGAAGGAAAACAATGGACGGTGTCATATACTTGATAGAACACTGTTTTGAAAGTTAGAAAATAAAGATATTTATCTGGCTTATTGTAGTAACTAGTCATTAGAGCTATATTTTGCTCAAGAGGTTCTGAAATTTTCTTGAGCTTTACATATTTTCTTGGTTCTCATTACTCCTTTGTGTAAAGCACCGTATTTAAAGACATGGGAAAAAATCTAATTGCTCCCTTGTGACCTGCTTGGTCTCTTCAATTCAAAGTGAAGCAAGTCTCCAGTCAGGATGAGGGTGTAGGTAAACATGGCTTGCCAGAGCAAAGCCTCCTCCCACAACCAGAGCAAAAATTACAACTAGAATACAAAACAACTATCACCCAGAATCATCAGAAAAATCAAGCTGTATGGAAGTCTGACAACAAAGAATTTAAACAAGTCACATTCATTCAGATGGATAGGAGGGGCAGAGACCTGGAACAGGAAGTCCCACACCCATGTGTAGTAGATAAAAGTCAGGAGGGATATTCTGCAAGCAAGAGATCCCAGCACCACACCAGACAACCCAGTCCAGGGTTCCGGTGCCAAAAAGATAAGTCCCCATAATTTCTGGCTGTAAAAACCAGTGGAGTTTGGAGCTGTGGAGGAAACTGCAGGATTCTCAGGCATCTCCTCTTAAAGGGCACAAAATGATCTTAGGACTTACGCAGACTCAATCCTTCTGGGCTCCAGCACCAGGGCAGCATCTTGAAGGGCACCAGTGGCATGAAGGGAGACACTGAAGTGTCTTGTCATCACGGTGAGTACCTGGGGAAAGTTTCCTACTGGACAAAACTCCAGAGGCCAGTCAGAGACCACTGTCCCTTTTCTGAGCCCTCACCCACACAGAGCCACAAAGTAGCATCATATCTAAGACTCCATGAACCTGGTTCACATGGGTTGGCCCACCAAGGTGATTGCCTAAGATTTCTCCCCATTCAACTTATGTTGCACTTTTCTACATTAGGCTAAGCTCTAAGACAGGATAGGGAAGTTGCTAAAATGAGGAGACAAAGAAATATCACAGGGAATCAATAGTGGAGTGGATAAAGCTAAGAATCAGATCAATGACTTGGAACACAAGAAAGTAAAAATTCAATCAGAACAGCAAGAAGAAAAAAAGAATTAAAAAAAAAAAAAACAAGGATAGGGTAAGCTACTTCTGGGACAACTTCAAACATTCCAATATTCGAGTCATAGGGGTGCTGGAAGGAGAAGAGAAACAGCAAGAAATTGAAAACCTATTTGAAAAAATAATAAAAGTAAACTTCCCTAATTTGGTGAAGGAAATAGACATAAAAGTCCAGGAAGTACAGAGAATCCCAAACAAGACAGATGCAGAGAGGACCACACCAAGACCCCTTATAATTGTCAAAGGTTAAAGATAAAGAGAGAATCTTAAATGCAGCAAGAGAAAAGCCGATGCTACCTACAGGGGAGTTCCCATAAAACTGTCAGCTGATTTCTCAAAAAAGATTTTGCAGGAAAGAAGGGCAGGAAGTATTCAAAGTAATTAAAAGCAAGGACTTACAACCTAGATTACTTTATCCAGCAAAGCTATAGTTTTGAATGGAATGGCAGATAAAGTGCTTTCCAGACAAGATAAGGCTAGAGGAGTTCATCATCTATTATTACATGAAATGTTAATGGAACTTATTTAAGAAAAAGATCAAAACTATCAACATTAAAATGGCAATAAATTTACAACTATCAGCAATTGAATCTAAAAGATAAACTAAGCAAACAAGCAGAACAGAAACAGAATCACAGATATGGAGATCATTTGGATGTTTACCAGTTGGGAGGGGGAAGGGGGAGAAAGGGGGAAATGTGCAGGGATTAAGTAGCACAAATTGGTAGGTACAGAATAGACAAGGCCATGTTAAGAACTGTATGGGAAATGGAGTAGCCAAAGGAATTATATGTATGACCCATGGACATGAACTAAGGAGGGGATTGCCAGTAGGAATGGGGGGTACTGGGTGAAGGAGGGGCAAAGGGGGAAAAATTGGGACAACTGTAATAGCATAATCAATAAATGTATTTTTAAAATGTGAGGTAATTCTATCCTGCTAGAACAATTTTCTTGTCTTAGATGTCTTCTCCTTCTACTCCTTTTAAAACTTTTTTTTGACCAACACCATTTTTATCAGTGCTGTCAGATTGCTCTTACTCTCCCTTGCCTTCTGCTAGAGTGTTTCCCTGCTGTATTATTTTCACAGTCAATAAATAACCACATGGGGATCAAGTTTCTGTTTCTAACTTCATGGATTTTTAAGTTGATGAAGAGTTTTTGGCAATGACATTTTTAGAGGTCTCATTATCATCCTTCCAAAAGTCTCTGAATATCCACGTACGTTACTGAGATTCTAACCAATAAAGATCCTGAAATCTGCCTCTAAATGCTTATCGTTGCTCCTTCAGCCTCAGAGGCTGCTTTTGCTGCAGCATTGTCTCTCTGTGAACCTTACTGGAACCATGAATATGTCCATGTGTCTAGTACTGACAGGGGAGACACTGATCACTAGTTCTCCTGTTACTGTTGATGTTTTATCTGCCACAACTCATGTGTGTCTTCATTCAAGGTTACTGTTACTCATACTGTTGCAGTCACGCTTTGATGGAGTCACTGTTAATGAAAGCCAGAGTTTTTTCTTCCTTTTGGCAAATAAAGGGCATGTATTCCAATCATCCTATTCTGCAGACTAATTTGAACCATCTGAACCTAGAAAGTTTGATATGTCTATGAATTTTCGAAGTTAAAATTTACTTTTCATAGAAATGCAATCAGCAGTCCAACAGGGCTATCTGAAATCACTATTGGCTTTAATGGAAACCCTCCCCTCTCCAGGACCCTGTTGTCAGATAGATTCTATTACTAGACATAATCCCTTAACAATGAGTTCCACTTTTGCTAATTTTATGGTAGATTCTTATAACCTATTTTTACATGTATCTATATGAATGCTCGTGAATATGAAAAATCATGCCTTAAAAAATTATTCCCAGTTATTTCTGTTTTTCCTGATAACTCTGAGGAATGGTACAGAAGGAAATCCTTGATATCTGTTCAGAATCTCCTCTTAGGTAGGGAGGTATGCTGGTTACTACCAGAGCTAGTCATAACCGACTAGTCATGTCGGTTATGGCCAAATGATTTTTGGCTGCATGGTGTGCATGCTACTGGTGCTCTGCTGAGATGCCCTCTTGTCTTTTACTGTTTCTATTCATTCCTCCCATGGGTTCTGTGTTCTTTTACTTTTAAAGCCTATGCCTGTGACTCTCTTCCAGAAAATACACAATTGCTACTTGAAGCAGTTTGCCTACATACATAAGGAGTCGGTGTTTCTAGGGGATTATATCACCCATGGGTAGCCCTTAGCCAATGACTGACTGGTGAACTAATGTGAAAGTATAAAAGGCCAGAATTGCACAGTGAAGTATAATTTACACTCTAAAGTTTCCCTGTAGGATCAATGTGAAGCTTAAAATCTCTCCATGTGAGGATTCTCCAGACCCAACTTTGCTATCCACAAGTCTCTGTTGGCCTGTTTTCAGCCTGTGGAGTGAAAAACAAGGAGATATAGATAATGGACACATATTAATTCTGCTAATATTCCACTGACAAGAACCAGTCAGAAAGCTTGACATAAATATCAAAGGGCTGGGAAATAGATTACTTTTCTGGAAAACCACTTCCTAGCATTAAATCTCTACTTTGGAAAGGGAGATGAACTGTGTTTTATTCTAGCTATCTGAAACAACATAGATTTATTTGGATCAGTTATCATAATAGCTTCCACTGGTAAAGTATATATAGATTTGTTTTCTTTTTTCTTTTTCTTTTTTATTTTTTTTTCCATTACTATTTAGTCCCATTGTATATCCTGTCTCCCACAATCATCACACTGTTGTCCATGTCCCTGGGTCCCTTTTCCTACTTGGTCCATCCCTGCACCTCTCACCTCCCACATCCCCTGAGCTGTCATCCTGCTCTCTATCTATGAGATTGTCTCTATTTTGCTTTTAGTTTGGTTTGAATATTAGATTCCACTTAGGAGTAAAATTATATGGTATTTCTCTTTCTCTGACTGGTTTATTTCACTTACCATTATGTTTTCAAGGTTTACCTGTACTATCACAAAAGGTAAAATTTTCTTCTTTTTTATGGCTGAGTTGTATTCCATTGTGTAAATGTTCCATACTTGTTTTATCCCCTCATCTACTAATAGACACTCATGCTGCTTCCATATCTTGGTGATTATAAATAACAATGCAATGAACATAGGGGTGCTTATGTTCTTTCAAATCAGTGTTTTTGGTTCTTTCAGATATATTCCCAGAAGTGGTGTTACTAGGCAAAAGGCAGATCCATTTATAATTTCTGGGTATCTATAGACTGCTTTCCACAGTGACTGCACCAGTCTGCATTCCCACCAACAGTGTAAAAGTGCTCCCCTTTCTCCATATCCTCACCAGCACTAGTTGTTTGCTGATTTATTAATGAGAGCCAATTTGATAGATTTGAGATGATATCTTATTGTGGTTTTTATTTGCATTTCTCTGATGATTAGTGACATTGAGAATCTTTTTGTATGTCTATGGCCATCTGTTTATCTCTTTGGGTAAGTGTATATTCTGGTCCTTTTCCCATTTTTCATTGAGTTGTTTTTTTGTTTGGTGTTATTTTGTAAGTTCTTTATAAATTTTGGATATTAACCCCTTATCAGATGTATTCGCAAATATGTTCTTGCATTCTGTAGGTCATCTTTTCATTTTGTTGATGTTTTCCTTTGCTGTGAAAATACTTTTTAGTTTGATGCAGTTACATTTGTTTAATTTCTTATTTTGTTTCCTCTGCCTAGGGAGCTATATCCAATAAAATACCACTAAGAGAAATGTCCAAGATTTTGCTGCCCATGTTTTCTTCTAGGATTTTTATGGTTTCAGGTCTAACATTTAAATCTTTAATTCATTTTGAATTTATTTTTTGTGTGTGGTATAAGAAGATGGTCTAGTTTCATTTTTCTGCACATATCTGTCCAATTTTCCCAACACCGTTTACTGAATAGACTTACTTTAACCCATTGTATGTGCTTACTTCCTCTGTTGAATATTAATTGACTATAAAGATTGGGGGTTTATTTCTGGGCTCTCTATTCTGTTTCACTGATATAAGTATCTGCTTTAATGTTAGTGCCAGACAGTTTTGATTGCTATGGCCTTATAGTATAGTTTGATATAAGGTAGCATGATTCCTCCCATTTTGTTCTTTCTCAGGGTTGCTATTGCTATGTGGGGCCTTTCATGGTTCGATACAAATTTTTGAAATATCTGTTCCAGTTCTGTGAAGTACATCATTGGAATCTTGATAGGAATTGCATTGAACCTATAGATTGCTTTGGCTAGCATGGACATTTTAATGATGTTAATTCTTCCTGTGCATGAACATGGTATGTGCTTCCATTTATTTGTATCTTCTTTAATTTCTTTCTTTAATATCTTTTAATTTTCTGAGGACCTGTCTTTTACTTTTTGGTTAGGTTTATTCCTAGGTATTTTAGTCTATTTAAAGTGATTGTTAACGGGATTGTTTTCTTAATTTCCTTTAAAATCAGTTGCATAAAAATGTAACTGATTTCTGGATAATAATTTTGTATCCTGCTTCTTTGCTGAATTCATTTATCAGTTATAATAGTTTCTTGGTGGAGCATTTGGGGTTGTCTTTGTAGAGTATCATGTCATCTGCAAATAAAAACAGTTTTACTTCTTTATTTCTAATGTGGATACCTTTCATTTCTTCTTGTCTGACTGCTATGACTAGGACTTCCAGTACTATGTTGAAGAAGAGAGATAAAGGCAGACTTCCCTGTCTTATTTCCAATCTTAAGGGGAACACATTTTATTTTTGCTCATTGACTATGTGCTGGCAGTGGGTTTGTCACATATGGCCTTTAGAGTTAAGGTATGTTCCCTCTATTCCCTTTGCTGAGAATTTTTATCATAAATGGGTACATGATTTTTATCAAATGATTTTTCTGCATATATTGATATGGTCATGTGCTTTTTACCTTTATTTTGTTTAGCTGGTGTATGACATTTATTGATTTGTAAATATTGTACCAACCTTGCATTCCCAGAATAAATCCCACTTGATCATAGTGTAAGATCTTTTTTATGCATTGCTGTTTTTGGTTTGCTAATATTTTGTTGGAGATTTTAACATCTATCAAGGGTATTGGCCTATAACTTTCTTTTTTTGTAGTATCTTTATCTGGTTTTGGAATTAGGTAAATTTAGCTTCACAAAATGAGCTTGAGAGCCTTCACTCCTCTTGAATTTTTTGAAATATTTTGAGAAGCAGAGGTGTTAGTTCCTCCCAGAATGTTTGGTAAAATTTTCCTGTGAAGCCATCTGGTCCAGGGCTTTTGTTTTCTGGGAGTTTTTTGGTCACTGCTTCAGTTTCACTAGATGTAATCTGTCTATTCAGATTATCTTATTCTTCCTGATTTAGTTTTGGAAGACTTTGTTTCTAGGAATTTATCCATTTTGCCCTGGTTGTCCAGTTGGTTGGCATATAGTTTGTTCATAACATTTTTAAAAAATCCTTTGTAGTTCTTTGGTGTCATTTTTTATTTATCTTCTTTCATTTTTAATTTTATTTGGGTCCTCTTTCTTTTTTTCTTGATCAGTCTGATTAAATATTTGTCAGTCTTGTTTATTATCTTTCCAAAGAAACAGCTCTTGGATTTGTTGATTTTTTGCATCATTTTTTAGATTTTATTCTGTTTTATTTCTCCTCTGATCTTAATTATTTCCTTTTTTTCTAATCACTTTGGGATTTGTTTGTTTTGTTTGTTGTTGTAGGGGACCGGTTTGTTTTGGTCTGGCAAATGTGACTTAGCTCTGTATGGAAAACCTACAGAAGCAATGTGGTGGGCAGGAGCCAGACCCTCAAACTGGGTTTTCCCATGGGAATCAGACCTGGAAAATGCATACAGACTTTTATGGCTTGCTGTTGCTAAAACTCCCTCAGCCTGGTCTGAAACAGTAAATGTTTATTGCCTGTCTTCAAGGTAGTTTCCAAAGCCTGTGTGAATTTTCCCAAAGATGGAGCTAATCAGCTCACCACCTTTGCCTTCTGCGTGCGTTATTTTCATTTCTTTGATTGTACCTAAAATGTAGATATCAATATTCTATCTAATAGATAATAAATCCTTCTTTGATGTCAAACCTGAGAAAACCAATAAAAGCCTGTCTAGGCAAGGGTCGTGTGCTCTCTCCTTGAGAGAGTGGCCATGTCGTCTCATTTTTCTCCAGTTTTCAGTCACTCTGCCGGGCAGAGTCCTCCACAGTTGTTCTTTTGCAAGTTTCTTTAAGTGTAAAGATACATAGTTTGTTTGAGTTTTTTCTTGTTTCTTGAGGTAGGCCTGTAATGCTATGAATTTTCTGTTTAGGATTGCTTTTGCTGTGCCCCACAGATTTTGGATTGTGTTCTCATTTTCATTTATTTCAAGGTATCTCTGCATTTCTTCTATGATCTCATTGTTGACTCATTCATTGTTTAATGCATGTTATTTAGCTTCCATGTCTTTATGTATGTTTCAGTGATCTTTTGATTGATTCTAGTTTCACAGCATTGTGGTCAGAGAAGATGCTTGATATGATTTCAATCTTCTTGAACTTATTGAGACTTTTTTTGTATCCTAACATTTGGCCTATCCTAGAAAACATTCCATGTGCACTTTGGAAGTATGTTTTTGGGTGAAATGCTCTGAAGATATTGATTAAATTCATTTGATCTAGTGTGTCATTTAAGGGCATTGTCTCCTTGCTGATTTTTTGTTTGAAAGATCTGTCCATTGAAGGCAGTGTGGTGTTAAATACCCCATCTATGACTGTATTTCTGTCAATCTCTGCCTTTATGTCCACCAAGATTTGCTTTCCATAGTTAAGTGCTCTAATATCGGGTGCATAAATGTTTATTAGGTTTATATCCTCTTGTTGGATTGTTCCCTTTTGCATTGCGTAGTGTCCTTCCTTGTCTCTTACTACAACATTCGTTTTAAGTCTATTTTGTCAGCTATAGGAATTGCTACCCTAGCTTACTTTTTTCCTTTCCATTTGCATGAAATATCTCTTTCCATCCCTTTACTTTAGTCTGTGTATATCTTTCAATCTGTGAGGGGGCTTTTGGAGGGAGCTTATATATCCATCTTGTTTTTCTATCCATTCAGCTACTCTATGTAACATTTAAGCCATTTACATTTAAGGTGATCATCGACAGATATGTATTTAGTGCTATTTTATTGTTAGTGTATTTCCCTTTGATTTATTTTCTTTTCATTTTTCCTCTTCTTCTTTTTAAAGCTGGCCCTTTAACATTTGTTGCAGTATTGGTTTGATATTAACAAACTCTGTTAGCTCTTTATTGGCTGGGAAGCTCCTTATTTTCTAATTCAATTTTAAATGTTAGCCTTGCTGGGTAAAGTAGCCTTGGTTGTAGGTCCTTTCTTTTCATCACCTTGAATATTTCATGCCACTCCCTTCTGCCTGAAATGTTTCTGTTGAGAAATCAAATGACAGTCCACTTATAGCCATCTTTTAAGTAACTACCAGCTTTTCTCTTGCAAGTTTTACAATTCTCTCCTTGTCTTTAAACCTTGGCATTTTAATTATAATGTGTCTTGGTGTAGGTCTCTTTGAATCCAACTTGTTTAGGACTCTCTGTTCTTCTCGACTTGTGTGTCATTTTATTTCACCAAATTAGGTAAGTTTTCATCATTATTTCTTCAAATAGGTTCTTGATCCCTTGTTTGCTCTCTTACCCTTCTGGAATTCCCATGATGTAGATGTTGTTATGTTTCATGTTGACCCAAAGGTTTCTTAAACTCTCCTCATTTTTTTAAAATTCTTTTTTCTTTTTGCTGCTCTACTTGGGTGCTTTTTTCCTACCTTGCCTCCCAAGTCACTGATTCAATCCTCTGCTTCATCCAACCTACTGTTTATTTTTTCTGGTGTATTATTTATTTCAGTAATTGCATTCTTTATTTCTGAGTGGCCTTTTTTTAATGGTTTCTGTCTTTTCTCATGTTGTTGAGTATTCTTATAATCATTACTCTAAACTCTCTATCTGATTAATTTCTTGCTTCCATTTCATTTAGTTCTTCTTCTGGAAAATTCTCTTGTCCTTTCTTTTAGGATCTGTGTTTTTGTCTTCCTACTTCAGCTGCTATTTTGTGTTTGTTTCTCTGTATTAGGTAGATCTGCAAAGCCTCTGGTGCAGATCTATGTTGAATGCTGTCTGTGACGGTCCCTGAGTTATCAAAAATCCACAGCTTGTTGTTCCCTTTGCTGGGGCTGGGTTTGTACAGAAAGAACCACGCTGCACAAACCTTACTAAGGTAAGGTTTTAACAGCATTGGCCATGGAGGAGGATCAACTAAAGTGTCTGAACTCTCAGAGATCTGCTTCTGCCTGCAGGCTTTCTGTAGGGTTAATTAATGAAAGTCTTCTAGCTGTGCTCCTCAGCAGCAGGGCTTAAGCACCCCAGGGTGGGGCAAGAGTGAAACCTGCTGGTGGTGCTATTTCTCCCCACTCAGGCTGATGTTGCTTGGAGGGGAATGGTCTACCTCCCCTCCAGAGATGGCTTCTGCAGTATAGGGAATGACTAGGCTCAGGGATCCTGGCAGCTGTTCCTTCAGTTCTGTCCCCAGAGCCATCAGCCCCAAATTCTCCCCATGTGGCTCTAGCCTGCTCTGTCTTCACTCTTCTGGAGCCCTGGGTACATGGGTGTAAAAGAAATTTTGTGCATTGACCCTTTAACAGGCTCCCTGTGTCCGTAGCCATCTCTCCCTGGTAGACAGAAACTGCACTGCTTTGCAAAGCTGTATGTTGTTTGGTTTCCTTTCTCAGTTCTGACGCTGTAGGCTGGGAAGCCCAGCTTGGGATTTAGACCCCACACTTCTCAGGAGAACTCCCCGGCCACTGAACTGGCCTTCTAGCACTTTAGCTGCCACCCATGGGAACCCAGCCAGTACTCTTGTGCCTCCTCCACACCCCGTTTCAGTCTGGTTGTGGTGATATGGCTTCTTCAGTCTGTCCTTGGTTATAAGGGTTCTCTCCAGCTTGTGTCCAATTGGTTATTCAGGATGAGTTTTCTATAATTTGGCTGTCATTCCAGTTTTGTCCTGGGAGCAGGTTAGTGTAGCTTCCACCTACTCTGCCGCCTTCTTGGGACTCTTGTATTTGCTTTGAAATCTATTATAAAAAAGTGGATGATCCATGAATTAAATTCTGCTCTGAATGTGTGTGTATATATGTGTATGTGTATGTATTTGACACATTTCTTAACTGCTTTTCTTGGAAAAATTAATTGTGCTAAGCATTATGGGCTACAGAAGACAATTTAAAAATATTATAAGTTTCTTCACTGAATTTTCGTGGAATTGATTTTACTTATCTTTCATCTGTATTAATATACAGACTTTTTAAAACAAACCTTTAGATATTTTTTACCTATTACTGCACTTGTGTATCTTTCATCTATAGCTGCTGAAAGAAGTAAAAGAGTTTTAAGCCCAAAGTACATCTACTTTGTTCATTGATTGGTGAAGAACTATCTGCCACACAAATGAAATTGTTCATCTCAAGTAGTGGGGGCTCTTGTCACCACCATTGTTGGAAGGAATAAAAAGCACTCTCTCTTGTGTAAAGATCGCAATGTTCACTCTATGCAAGTAAGGGAAGCTGATGGAAATGCAGTTGTATAAGTCTATCAGAGGATTTTGTAAGCTGTTCAAGGTTTTTTAATGAGCATCTTTACTCCATGAGCCATTAATGGCTAGTCTCCTACTGCTTTGTCTGCTTGCAGTCTCAGACCAATTCTGTAGCAGTTGGACATTTTCTAATTAATCATTTTAGATTGAAAAGAAATCTTTCTAAAGTGTTAAATTAATAAAAGAAAGCTTTAGGATAAATTAGTTCTAATAGAAAACTATCTGCTCCTCTCTTGCCTAATTTGGAAAGCGGAGGGGAAAAAAGATCTTTTAGGCTGTGCATAAAATTTCAGTGAATTTCTGCCCTCATACAGCTCATAATACTTTTTGACCCAAATCTGATAGTAATTTGGTGCCAATTTCTTCTATGAAAAGCCCAGGTTAAGACTGAGGCTGGGCAAAACAAATAACCTGTTCTGTCATCTGTTTTAATCTGCAACCAAGACTTGTACTTTATTATAATTACTACAGCAGCATCGTCTCTGCCAAAGAAGCCAAGAATAGCCACCACTGTAATCAGCCCCACTCTGCAAGTGCTTAATATTATCATTGACTTTGCCTTGATGTAGAAGTTTATATCAGTTGAAGGCCTTTCCATTTTTGCATTTAATTTCCATGGGTGATCGTAATAACTGAGATAGTTTTAAATTATTGACCACAAATTCAAAAATGCTGATTCTATCTATACAAATTGCTGAATTCATATATTCCATTTTTTATTGTTGTTCCATTACAGTTGTCCTGCCTTTTTCTCATTGCTCTCCCCTGCCCCATCCCCCTGACTCCCAGATCAATCCTTCCCACCTTGTTCATGCCCATGAGTCCTATATTCATGTTCTTTGGCTTGTCCATTCCCCCTTTTTCCCCTGTTATCCCCCTCCCACAACCCCTGTGGTCACTGTCAGTGTGTTCCTTGTTTCCATGCTACTGGTTCTATTTGGCTCATTTGTTTGTTTTGTTCATTAGGTTCTACTTATAAATGAGATCATGTGATATTTGTCTTTCACTGCCCGGATTATTTCACTTAGCATGATATTCTCCAGTTCCATCTTTCCTGTTGTGAAGGGTAGGAGTTCCTCCTTTCTTTCTGCTGTGTAGTATTCCATTGTGTAAATGTACCACTGTTTTTTGACCCACACATTCACTGATAGGCACTTTGGCTGTTTCTAGCACTTGACTATTATAAATAACACTGCTATGAACATAGGGGTGAATAGGATCTTTTGAATTGGTGATTCAGGATTCTTAAGACATAATCCCAGCAGTGGGATTACTGTTTTGAAAATAAATTCCATCTTTAGTTTTTTGAGAAAATTCCACACTGTTTTCCACAGTGGCTGCACCAGTCTGCATTCCCACCAACAATGTGCTAGGGCTCCCTTTTCTCCACAGTCTCACCAGCACTTGTTTTTTGTTGATTTATTAATGATGGCCATACTAACAGGTGTGAAGCGGTATCTCATTGTGGTTTTAATTTGCATCTTTCTGATGGCTAGTGATGCTGAACATTTTTTCATGTGTCTATGGGCCCTCTGTATGTCCTCCTTGAAGAAGTATTTGTTCAGGTCCTTTGCCCATTTTTTAACTGGACTGTTTGTTTTTCTGGTGTGGAGTTATGTGAGTTCTTTATATATTTTGGAGATCAAACCCTTGTCCTAGGTATCAATGGCAGCTATGTTTTCTCATGTGGTTGGTTCCCTTTTCATTTTACTGATGTTTTCTTTACCCATGCAGAAGATTTTAGTTTGATTTAGTCCCATTTGTTTTTTCTTTCCTTTATATCCCTTGCCCTAGGTGACAATATTGCTGCACACAATATCTGAAATTTCCCTGTCTATGTTCTCCTCTAGGACTTGTATGATATCATGACTTATATTTAGTTTTTTATCCATTTTGAGTTTATTTTAGTGTATGGTATAAATTGGTGGTCTAGTTCCATTTTTTTTTTTTTTTTTTTGCATGTAGCTGTCCAGATGTCCCAACACCATTTGTTGAAGGGGTTATTTTTACTTCATTTTATGCTTCTGTCCCCTTTGTTGAATGTTAATTGACCATAGAGACATGGGTTTATTTCTGGGCTCTCTATTCTGTTCCATTGGTCTATGTGCCTGTTTTTATGCCAGTACCAGGCTGTTTTGATTACAGTGGCCTTGTAATACAGTTTTGTATCAGGTGTTGTGATCCCTCCTGTTTTGCTCTTCTTTTTCATAATTGCAGCAGCTCTTCAGGGTCATTTATGGTTCCATAGAAATTTTTGAAATATCTGTTCCATATCTGTGAAATATGTCATTAATATTTTGATATGGATTCCATTGAATCTATAGATGCTTTGGGTAGTGAAGACATTTTAATAGTGTTAATTATTCCAATCCATTAATATGATATATGCTTCCATTTATTTGTGTTTTCCTTAATTTCTTTCTTCAGTGTTCTGTAGTTTTCTGACTAGAGGTTTTTCACCTCCTTGGTTAAGTTTACTCCTAAGTATTTTTTCTTGATACTATAGCAAATGGGATTGTTTTCCTAATTGCTGTTTCTGATATTTCATTGTTTGTGTACAAAAATACCTTCAGTTTCTGAATGTTGACTTTGTATCCACCATTTTGCCAAATTCATTCATTAGGTCAATAGTCAAGTAGTATCACATCATCTGCGAAGAGTTAGTTTTACTTCCTCCTTTCTAATTTGGATGTCTTTTACTTGTTTTTCTTGTTTGATCACTATGACTAGAACTCCCTATACTATGCTGAATAGAAGTGGTGAAAGCAGACACCCTTGACTTACACCCTATCTTAGGGGGAAAGCCTTTAGATTTTGCCCATGTTGGCTGAACGTTTCTCATGTGTGGCCTTTAATATGTTGAAGTATGCTCCCACTATTCCCTCTTTGATGAATATTCTTATTATAAATGGGTGTTGTACTTTATCAAATGCTTTTTCTGCATCTGGAAATATGATCATATGATTTTGTCTGTCATTTTTTATGTAGTGTATTGCCTTTATTGATTTTTGAACATTGTACCATCCTTCCATTCCTGTGATGAATTTCACTTGATTATAGTGTGTGAATTTTTTAATGTACTGCTGGAACTGGTTTGCTATTTTTTTTTTTTTTGAGGATTTTAGCATCTATGTTCACCAGTGATATTGGCTTGTAGTTTTGTTTCTTGGTTGTAAGGTTATTAGTATTCCACCAAGAAAATAATGCCAATCAGCCACACAATGGGGCAATACAGAGCTTTACTGGGGGTTGCACACCTGGGCGAGGTTCTCCAGTCCACAGGTTGGGGGCCGAGGAAGTGGTGCCTGAGCCTAAGAGGGGAAAGAATTTTATATATGCGGTCGACGTATCATTGGTCAGTCCTCTTTAGGTGCGAGTTGCCATGGTTTTTCCTGCTGCTCCAGTCATTTTCATCTGATGTTGGCCAGTTTTTCGAGGGCTTCAGCCCCTGGTGGCCATCTTATCTCACCATGCCTGACCTAACAGTTGTGTCTTTATCAGGTTTTGGAATTAGGATGATACTGGCCTCAAAAGAGTTTGGGTATCTTCACTCTTCTTGGATATTTTGGAATAGTTATGAGAAGAATTGGGGTTAGCTTTTCCCTAAATGTTTGGTAAAATTCTCCTGTGAATCCATCCAGCCCAGGGCTTTCATGAGCTGGGAGTTTTCTGACTACTGCTTCAGTTTCACTAGCTGTTATCAGGCTCTTCAGGCTTTCTGCTTCTTCATGCCTCAGTTTTGGAGGATTACATGTTTCTGGAAATTTGTCCATTTCACCCAGGTTTTTAAATTTTTTGGCATATAGTTGTTTGTGGTAATTTCTTGTGATCCTTTGTATTTCTGTCATATTGGTTTCAATTCTGCCTCTTTCCTTTCTGATTTTATTTATTTGCATCCTCTCTCTTTTTTTCTTGATGAGTCCTGTTTATTTTTAAAGATTATATTTATTTATTTTTAGAGAGAGAGGAAAGGAAAGAGAAAGAGAGGGAGAGCAATATCAATGTGTTGTTGCCTCTCACCCGCCCCATACTGGGGACCTGGCCCACAGCCCATGCGTGTGCCCTGACTGGGAATTGAATGGGCAACCCTTTGATTCACAGTCCAGCACTCAATACACTGAGCTATATATACCAGCCAGGGCCTGATGATCCTGTTAAAGACTACTCCAGTTTGCTTATCTTTTTGAAGAACTAGCTTCTGGATTTATTGATCCTTTGAATTATTCTTTTAATCTCTATGCCACTTAATTCTGCTCTGACCTTGACTGTTTCCTTCCTTCTACTTGCTCTGGGTTTTGTTTGTTGTTGTTTGTTGTAGTTTTTGTAGATGTATAGTTAAGTCATTTATTTTAAAATTTTCTGTCCTCTTTAGGTCAACCTGAATTGCTATGAACTTCCCTCTCAGGACTGCCTTTGCTGCATCCCATAGGTTTTGGGTTATTGTGTGTTCATTTTCATTTTTCTCCAGAAACTTTTTGATTACTCACTTAATCTCATTGTTTACCCATTCAATGTTTAATAGCATGTTATTCAGTCTCCACAATTTTGAATGTTTTTGAGTTGACAGTGGGATGTTAAATTTCCCAATTATAAGTGTGTTGTTGTCTATATCTTTCTTGAAGTCCTCCAAGATCTTCCTTATGTATTTGGGTGCTCATATGTTTGGTGCATATGCATTTTCAATGTTTATAGCTTCCTGATGGATTCTTCCATTTAGAATTATGGAATGACCTTCTTTGTCTCTTTTTATGGCCTTTGTGTTAAAATCTATTTGATGTGATATAAGTATTGCTATCCTTTTTTCCCCCATCCATTTGCTTGGAATATTTTTTTTCCAACCTTTCACTTTCAGTCTGTGTAGGTATGGTTTTGTTATGTGGGTCTCTTGTAGGCAGCATATATGCAGGTCATGCTTTCTTATTCATTCAGATTCCCTATGTCTTTTGATTGGAACATTTATCCATTTACATTTAAGGTTATTATTGATAAGTACTTATTCATTGCCATTTTTACCCTTTGTACCTGTGTTCCTCTCTTTCTCACTCTATTCTTTCATCTTCTTAAGCTGTCCCTTTAACATGTATTGCAATGCTGGTTTGGTGGAGGTGTATTCTTTTCACCTTCTTTTGTCTGGGAAACTCCTTATTTCACCTTCCATAAATGACAGCCATGCTGGGTAGAGTAGTGTTGGTCGAAGGACTTTGCTTTTCATTACTTGGAATATTTCTTGCCATTTGCTTCTGACTTGTAGGGTTTCTGTTGGGAAATCAGCTGCTAGCCTTATAGATATATTCAGATATCTTATGGATAACAAAGGCACCCCAGACTCCAGTACTTAGCTTGTCCTTTCTTTTTTTCCCCTACAAAAACAATTATTTACCCTGTGTTTAGAATTCTGTTTAGTTCTGCCACTATCCCTCTAGTTACCCAACCCAGACTGGTTATTTTATGTTACCACCATTCCCCTTAATCACCCAAACCAGGACTTCTAGACCTCCTTAAATTTCCTCAATTTCCATTCTCTCTCTTTCCTACAATTATTTAAATGCAAGCTTTCAAAATCCCTTGTATAGGCTCTAGTAGCATAGCCTCCTGTTTGTATTACTGCTAGCTGCTCCCCTTTCTATCTGCCTCCAGTTCATACTCCCCAGTGTGACCGGACTAATTCACATATTTTGTTATTTAATACACTATGTGGATCTCCCCTGACTACAGGACAGTGTACTTATACCTCTTTACACATTGCCTACCTTCTTCAAGTCTCTGCAGGCTCATGCCCCACATCACTCTGATCCTTGCTCTTTACTCTCATATTGAACTATATATAGTTTCCTTTGTTCACTCAACTGTTTCATTACTTCATAATTTCTAAGCATGGTTCCTTCCTCCTATTGACCATGAAGTTTCTGTCGTTTGCTAAACCCATGGACATTTTTCAGAAACTTACTCAGTCGACACCCTGCTGAAGTTTCAGTGGACCATTTCCCAATACAATGGCTGCCACGGGTCCCCCAGAACATTATGTTGTAGTCCTGCACTTTTGTATAATTGTAGCGTATACAACCTTGATATGCAAGTATTTTTACAAATTTTACGTATGCAAACAGTATAGTTCTTATATGTGTATAGTGCAGCACTTAATATATTATAAGGACGTGCATTTCTGTTAAGTACAGCTTGTCTCATCAGATTTTTGTAAGATAGGTTAGTTAAAAATTTATCTATTGTACACATGAAGGCTTCATATCATATGGCTAAATAAATAAAACATTAGAGACCAGCTTAAAGCTGAAAATATAACACAAAATGTTTGGCACTTACCCAAAATAAATTATATTATTTAAAAATGTATGTACATATATATGTTAAGTATTTAGACTTTTTACATGCCCACCCAATGAAAGCTAAAGTGCAAAAGTTAAATTGTTTATATCTGTTATTCATTATTTTGAACACTGTGGCAGTATCCTTACTGGTTAAGAACCTGGAGTCAGCAGTAGGACTTCTTGGTTTAACTCCTGCATGGGCAGTATCTAGTTGTGTGGCCTGGAGCAAGTAATTTAATGTCACTATTCCTCAGTTACTTCATTGGTAAAACTAATAATGGGATTATTGAGGGTTAAATATGTTAATATAAGTAGAATTATACTTCCTGGAACAAATTAAATACTCTGTAAACATTATAATAATTATATAAAATTTGGAAATAGTGAATATGTTACTGAACAGCAATTGGGGTCCTGCTGACCACCGCCACCCTCTAGGCAAAATTCCAGAGGCACAGTTTTGGAGATAAAATGAAAGAGTCTTTATTCAAAAGCTTCACAACTTTGGAACAACAACTTTCCTAACACCTGAGTTCTCCTATCATTCCCCCTGTTAGTTTTAATTATCTTATTTCTATAAGGTTAGTTTACAAACTAAAACAACATAAGATATAAAAGCTACACAATTTTGGACAATTGGCAGCTTTATGCCTCAGAGCTCATCCCCTCTAGAACATTAAAGAATAAACCTGCCACCCTCTGCCAGGCCAGCCTGATCCTAGGCTGTGCCCAGAGTTCCTTCCCATCCAAAATACTGTCTGTTTGGAAATGTAGGCAGCTGCAATGGATCATCCAGGCATCATCAAGGAGTAGAGCTCCAGAGCCCAAGAGCCTGAGAGCCCTAGTCAGCCAGTCCAGGAATGAAAGAGCCCTTTATTTCAAATCTTCTTGCCCATAATTCTGTGTACTCTGAAGGCATTCACCTTCTCAGCAAATCCTGTCCTAGGCTATTTACCATTGCCTTGGCAAACTCCTACAGCTGCTCCCTACTTCTCCCCAGTGATCTGATCAGATCTCTCTGTATCAAATACACATATATGCATATGTGTGTATGTGTGTATATATGTATATAGTTCTACATAGTTTCTCTGACCAAGATTCTGAACTTTTTGAGCTTAAATTGCCTGTTTTCTTAATTTCTATTTTTAGTTAGTAGTGAATCATCTTTAGCATAGGGCTTGACTCTGGACACCTGCTCTGGATGAAAGGAGTTCTTTATTTACTTATGAAAGATTCACAAAATCTTCAAAGAACCATAGCTTTGTGGAGATGCTTGGAAACACTACATTTGTAATATCATAAATTAAGAGGAAGGCATTTTTAATAGAATCCATTAAATAGCAAAACTTTTTCAACCTATGATTGAACATTGCCTGTGTTTGGAAACAAATGATCTTTTCAGCTGGCCCATGTGAGAATTAGAAAAACTTTCTATAATCAGAAAAAAAAAAGGTTAATTGGAATTATCAAAGACTTTGGATATGGACAAATCTGAATTTAAAGTCCTAATTGAGCACCACTCTGTGTGAAATAAGCGAAATAACAATTGTTCTGGGATTCAGTCGCACAGAATCCGGCACATGGTAAGCATTCAATTCACTGTGGCTTTTACCTGTTAGTCTCCTTTATGGTTGTATAATGTTAGCATCGTATCCACAGAAATCCCTCCATTTAAATTATTTTATAGCATTTGTCAAGTTTTAGGTTCTTATTAATTGAACATACACATCTGAATGGGTTTCCTTTTGTCTGAAATATTTTTAAAAAGAGCTTTTATAACTAAAACAAAACAAAAGAAAACACAATCCAACAACCCAGGTATGTTTTGATCATGATAGTTAACTAGTTATTTTTGTTCATTTCTAATCAGTAAAGAAAATTATGAAATTTGCTATTTTGTTTACCTCATAACATTGACAAATTAGTATGCAGACACTATCAATTGGAACTCTCAAGCTGCTTTAGAATTTTCTACCATACTTTTTGTTACTAAACCACAATTATTTTCGATCATTTTGATTCAATTACACTTTTGGACATAAGATATCCCTTTTGTAACCTTATAATTATTTTGATTAAAACTGTCTTGTTAAATTTGGCCCATCATTTGAGCTTGTCAAGATCTTGGAGCACAATTCTGTCAGCATGCCTCCTGAATTTATATAACTCACACATTTTTCTGAGCTTGCCTTAAACATTTCACTGCAAATCATTAATGAAATAGAATATGAGGCTCTGTGACTTTCTACTATCATCAAAATGGGCAGCAATTCCATATCAACATTTAAGTATGGTCAGTTAAGCAATCAATTTACCTAATTGCACAAATATTAATAGTGGAATTTGGGGAAATGGTAAAGTACTTTGTCTTGGATGTTTCTTCCATTTATGTAAATGGAGACTAATATGGAGCTTAAGTAGTGGAAATCAAGTATTTGAGCTAATGGCATTGTGACTTCCATCTTGTAATCACATACTTGAAAGCAAAGAAGCCAATTCAGAAAAGTTCTCTTCTGAACAACCTTCACACCTCTATGTCCCACCCTGGTCTCTCTGTGTCTCTCTTACCCTGTGGGGGTGGGGAGGGGCAGAAAGAGAGAGAGCTGATGTAGGTGCCTTAATGAAGAAGAACCAGTATGAAATCCATTCTGCGGAAATGGAGCAAAGTTTGGAGAGTCGCTATAAATTTTCAAATCTTGGCTATCCTTAAACTGCTACTATTAGCCTGAAGCCATCCTTAGTAGATGGATATTTGAGCTCTGGTTCTGATCCATCTGTGGGATGAGAGATCAGCAATAAGTAGCGATGCAGTAAATCATATTCATCTCACATTAAAACAAGCCCAGAGCATTGAATTTTTTACTATAATATCATGGATATAGGAATAAAAGAACTGCATTCACTCCTATCTTTTTTTGTCCACTTATTCCATAAGTAGGCTTGTCTTATTTTTATTTTAAAGATCGCAATTTGAAGAGTCTTATAAGCCTGAAAAAATTGTCTTATAAGGCTGTACATTATTCATGCTCTCCTAGAAATTATTCTCCAACAGGAAGAGTCAGAGAGCGACTGCCCTTAGGACACATAAGATAGTTATTTATATGGCAGAATTCTTCTTGGATTTAATTTCAGTATTCAGCAATATAGACTCATTTTTTTTTCCTTTTCCAACATGAATGAAAGGAGGTCTACTTCCCAAGATGCACCGCCATTAACCAGGCTTTCACCACACCGAGGCACATAACAACTAACAATGAGAATTCTACACAAAACACCCCAATGCTTGAAAATTTTGATTCACATATTCTCTTTCAATATAGTAGTATACTCAACAATCTAAATTATAATCAGACAGTTGCTCAGTAGGTATGGAATATTAACAAAGGGGTTGAGTTGCAAAAATAGCATTTTTTTGAGCATCTTGCTGATATGAAAATTGTAACATATTTTCCTAGTATTCTAGGGTAGTAAAAATATACTAGAAGAAAACATGCTTTTATACTTGATTTATCAGGTTATAGTTTTTAGATATGTACTAATTTTCTTTGTATTTTCACAGGTTCCCCTTCAACAAATTTCTTTTCCCAACTTACTTGCATTCTTACTATAGTATGTTTTTTAGCATCCTACCATTTAATTGAGGTTTTTCATTTGGGCTTTTGCTTCTTCTTTTTTCTGTTCTTCATCAGTTTTCAGAAATTACTAGTAATATTTCAGATATATTATTTGAGAGTTTTCTCAGTACCCTGAGATGTAACTCATTAAGCCCCTGAAAGTTGAATTTGTTAATAAAAACTTGGACACTCTCTTCCATTTACCATAATAAGTATTTTTTTTCCTATTCATTTCCATCTGAAAAAGTAATTTCCTCAGGTAAGAAGTAGCATAAGAATAGGAATTGCATTTCTTTTTCATTCCCTATATGAACACTATCTCATATCTTTGATAATCTAGGTTAATTTTGGCCATTTGTATATTTGTATTCTCAAATGTTTCTTCATAGATTAATGCTGTTTATTTACATTAGTCTGCAGATATTTGCCTGTTGACATTTTAAAGGAGGTATGTATTGAAACATCAGGTTGCTATCAAGAAAGACTGTCTACTAAGATATAGCTCTTCAGTTAGTATTAAATCTTGTTAAATTTTTGAAGGTTCAGGGTCTCAATTCTCACTTGTCTAGCTTCATAAAATTAATTGTGGTACTCACATGTGAGCAGTCACATAAAGATCACTGTTAGCATAATTTATATGAGATCAGTACCTAAAATAGAATACCAATTTGTTCAATGTCCAAGGTAGACAAAGAATGTTTTCTAGTGACTGGATTTTTTTCCATATGCACAGCATCCCTTTTCCTAGCATTCATGATGCTAGAGAAAGCCGAGTAAATAAGCAGAGTGTGGACATTGATTTGGGCCAAGGAGAGAGGAATTGATTATATTGAAGGATATTTTCCCTAAATCAAGAGGAAGCCTAATTAATCCTTTATGCCTTTCAAGAAAGAATACCTAACCAGACACCTGGTTTCCTCATCGTCTCTTGTATCTGCACAGTTCTTGGTATTACCTACCCACGTCACTGTATAGACTGCCAGACTTCCCAGTTGTTGTGAAGGAACATGATCCTTTCTCACCGTGCCTTTTCTCCCTGTGCATGTACTAATATTAGTAATTATGTTTAAATTGCTATTTTGTGGTCCAGGGAGTCACTCTTCCAAATTTTCTGTGTTGTCAATGGTATTTTTTAATTGCTTTTGTGAAACATCATCACACTAAGAATCATTCATTCTATGTTTTGTTCAGATTTTTCTGAAAATATTAGCTCTTTGAAGAGATCCCCATAAAGATAGATTGATTTAGTATGGTGACATTTTCTTTTTAACCTTTTTGGATATTTTATTTAGTGAAGTTTTGAGGCTGATTTGTTGGTTTGATTTTTTGTGTTCTAGTCTCCTGAAATAACTAGTGCTATCTTGTAATTCTAGGAATTTTCAGACTTGGCTTCAATCTTAAGTGTAGCAAGATAGCTGAAATTTGCAATTAGAAATCTTTTAGATAATCAGGTTATCACTAAATTATTTAAGGAAGCCATATGCTGATTCCTTCCCAAATCACTACATCAAAAATATTTTCCTCATATCAGGGATTATCATCTGTCACAAACTGTTTTTCCATATGGACTTTTGGCATCCTTGTTCAATTATTGAAAAGGCAGTATGAGATTTTCTACCTTTTGCACCATTGTGGATTTCTCTGTTTCTCCTTTTGGTTAAATTTTGGCTTTATATATTTGGAAGATCAATGATAAGTTGTGCACACATGTAGAATTCCTTGGTATTTTTATCATAATGACATGTTTTCTTGCATGCAGTAAAAACACACTGTGTTCAGTGGTCAGAAAACCTAGAAGTAAACTCTGACATTTCGATCACATGCATTGTATATTCAAACTCCATCACCATATAAA
>PVKU01011948.1:0-39303 GCA_004027475.1 Anoura caudifer
CGTATACACCCAGTATTCCTCTGCAAACTGAATCCAATACAAGCTTATCAAGGCAAGGGTCAGGGCACTCTCCCCTTGAGAGGGTGGCTGAGGCACTCTGAGGCTTGCTCTCCCCCTGAGAGAGAAGCCTCACCATCCCTTTTCCTCCACAGGACTCAGTAGTCCATGTGAATTTGTCTCGTATCTCATCCATAATGCCGCAGACACTGAGGGCTAGTGTCCAAAAAATAACCAGAACCGCCAGAAAATCACACTGTATGGAAATCCAACAACCAAGAAGTTAAAGAAGAAACATTTGTTCAGGTAGCAGAGGGTACCAGGTGGAGGGGGACAACGAAGAGAAAAAAGAATGGGACAACTGTGATAGCATAATCAATAAAATATACTTTAAAATGAAATAAAATCTTCTGTCACATTACTTACACTCAGTCCACAATCAGAGACATGTATGTGTATACACACTTACAGCCTGTTCAATCTCATGTCACAACAGTCCTTAGCTAGAGTTGACATCATTCCAGATTATGTGAGCACCATTCTAAGCAAATTAGGAAATGTTGTTTTTCCTGTATTTGCAAAACAAACCCAACATTTTTAAAATTCAGCCTAACATTGTTCCAACTGTTGAAATGAGGAAACAGATGACAAGCTTAAGGAAGTCCTACACTAGATATTTATAAATTCCAAAGATATCACAGTTGTTGTACTCCTCTTTAAAACAAGCCTTTTCTAAAGAATTATGACTTATTAAGTGTGAGTACATGAGCATATGCAGGAAACTGTATAAAAATCCTACAAATCAGGGAACAATCCAGAAAATCTCTTGGAGGTTATGTTCCTTTGCAAAGAGATAAGCATCTTTCTAAAGAGAGGTGTTTTTTATAGAGTTCTCCAATATTGGCATCATAAGAAGATGGAACCATTCAATATGTAATGTTTTTGCTATTCCTTTTTTGTCAAAATGAAAAATACTTTGAAAATCAAATAAAATTAACTTGTAAACACTGAGTATAGAATGGTTAAATTTTTTAAAATCTGGAGTCACAGGATCAAAAATAAACAAGCTCCTTAGTATTATCTAATGTGCTACAACAAAAATTTGCTTTAAGACTTTGCAGATCACAACTGCTGTGATGCCAACAGAAGTATCTATAGTTCAGTAGGGCTTAACTTCTTAATGAATGTTGTAGGCTAGTATTCTATTTGCTGCTGAAATACCGGACTGTAGTACAGCTTTGCATCTGTCTCTGGGACTTATGTTACACAAGGCTCAACTTTGCTTATGTTTCTCTCTGTTCCTGTGCTGTTAAGAATGTCATTCAGGAAAAAAGATAAATTACTGAAAGTGACAAAGTATTCAGTAGAAAAGAAGTTTGCTCACATAGTGGACAAACACTAAAAGGATTATTTTATTTCATAGGATCAGCAGTGTAAAAATTTTAATATGCCCTTACAGATTGATTCACTGTATTGTAAAGGAAAATATCATATTAAATAAGGAAATTTCAACTAGTAATCCTCACTTGAGATGTGTACAATTTCTTCTTTCCCCTATAGTATGTACATTCATAATAAGAAATTTAAAATTTAGTGTAGAAAGATTCCAACCAACTTTAAACATGAATTTTTAAAACTTAGGGACTCATATGTAAAAGGTTAACTTCCTTTTATGAATATGCAGCTTCTACAAATCATTAAGAAAAAGACCAACTTAATTTTAAAAAAAGAAGATGAAGAAGACAACAAAGTATCTTACAGGCCTGATGGGTGGCTAAGTAGATTGGGTATCGTCCTGCAAACAGAAAGAGCACGAGTTGATACCCAGTCAGGGCACATAGCCTCCAAGCCCAGGGCACACTATCCCCAGGCAGCTCTTAGCCAATGACTGAGCACGGTTGGCTTGGGGTCTGGAGCCTGGCCATTTCTGCCCAACACAGGACTCCTCTATTCACATTCTTTGCATTCAACTCCCTTTTGGATGGGCCAAGACTTTCTCAGAGATGCACAATGTCCCAAAGCTCTTCCTAATCAATTCTCAGTTCTCCGATTGCTCCTCTTAGAGGCGTCACACTTTCATCACAGACTGACTTCTCCTGTTCTCTCCCTTTTATCTTTCATAGGACTTATCCCTAATAAATCTATAGAACTTGCGTGTGTGTGTGTGTGTGTGTTGCCAGAAATACTCTTTCAACTCTCTAGGAGCTACACAAAATGAGATTTGGCCAGAGGAGGTTGTTGCTAAGCCCTGAGGACTGGGACATGCACTTACCCAAGGTGCGCTGGCTGGGCAGGAAGCGGTGCAGGGCCTGGGCGTGGATGTATAGAGCTCGGTAGAACTCCTGGCAATCCCTCTCGTTGCTCCGTTGTAGATGACCCAGGAGGTCACAGAGCCGCACATGTAGGGATACCTTGGGGTTCTGGAACTTTTCTGCATCCTTGTTGCTGAGGATCTGCGGGTAGTAGCAGTTCAGGTGAAGGATGATCTTGTCCACCTGCTGCTCACTCAGGCGCCCGTGGCCCATCAGGAAAGGTGTGTCCTGGACCAGCCGGTCACGATAGGTCTGCTCTGTCATGGCGATGGACAGCCTGTGCCCCTTGCCACTGACCGCCAGTCCCTAGGTCGGCCTTCCTCCTTCTGACCCTGGAAAACCTCCGCCCACCCGCTGCGTGCGACGTGCTCCTCCCAGTCACTTCCACAACCCTAATCTATGGCACTTCTGATCTCTCTTGATGTTTGCTTCCAAGGGGACAGGAACTGAAATATGTACATTAAAAATATAATCACTGTTTTTATAATACATTTTAATTCACCAATATCAAACACATGATCTTCACTCATCTCTCTTTTATTTTCTTGTTTGGCCTTTGCAAATAATCTAATTTACATAGCCACACTGATATGTTGGTTCCCTGTTGCCACTCAGTTCATTGAAGGATGCTACCTGATACACCAAGGTAGGTTTGATCTCTGGTAAGGGCACATACAAGAGGCAACCAATGAATGCATAAATAAGTGGAACAGCAAATTGATGCCTCTTTCTCTCCCTCTTAAAAAAAAGTAAATTAAATTAAATTTTTTTTAAGAAGAGGCCCTGAATCAGTGCTCTTTTTGGTGCAGAATGATGCCTAATCCACTGAGCCACCCCAGCCATTCATGGTGTAGTTCAGTTGGTTGGGCATCATTCAGCAAGGCAAAAGGTCAATAGTTGGATTCCCAGTCAGGTTTTGATATCTGCTCAGGGCACATAAGAGAGGCAATCAATTGATATCTCTCTCACACATCAAGGTTTCTCTCCCTCTCTTTCTCCCTCCCTCCCCCTCTCTCTAAAAATAAATATAAAAAAAATAAAATCTTTAAAAAGTGAAAAAAATTAAGCACCTATTCTGTGCTTAATCTATTAAAAAAAAAGGTTGCTACCTGTAAGCATTTGCAGTTTGAAGAATCATTTTCCAAATAATCCATTCCATCTTAGCATCACTCTATAATTCTTTTCTTAGCAAAGATACCTAAAACACTGTACCATTTTTAAAAAATATTTTATTTATCTTTAGGGAGAGGGGAAGGGAGGGAGAAAGAGAGGGAGAGATACATCCATTGGTGGTTGCCTGTCACACATCCCCAACTGAGGACCTGGCCTGCAACTCAGGTATGTGCCCTGACTGGGAATCGAACCAGCAGCCTTTCAGTTTGCAGGCCAGCACTCAAACCACTGAGCCACACCAGCCAGGCCCCCCCCACCCCCACTTTTTTTTATCATGAAAGTGATACAGTCAAAATTTCCTATAAGCAAAAAGTTTCTTTCCATTTCAGACAATAGCCCAAAATGTTGAAACAAGTGCTTACTGTAAATTCAAAATGTTTATTACTTTTTTTAAATGTTGGACAAATTTGCAAAGATGATTTTTTTATTTGTTGGTTGTGAATTCCACATTTTAAATTGCCAAATATTTACAATTCAAATCAAAAATAGAATGTGAAAATCAGCAGTAATTGAACCAATTTAGTAAACATTTATCAGTATTGCTTACCAAGCCTCCACTTAAAATAGAAATTTTCAGCTCTTCCAGAAACTGCAAACTGTCAGAGATTAAAGCATCCCTATGAGATCCATCTGCCTGCCATGTTCATTATAAGTAAAGTACTCATTTCCCAGGAAATGACCTCATAGAGCTCCAAAAACACAAGAAAGGAAAAGTTACATTTTTTCAGTGGTATCCTACCAAAAACTCAGAGATAAGTTTCATTTGAGTTTGTTTTCTGACTGTTGAAAATAGGCTGGTTGCAACAGAGGTGTCAGATTGGTTCTCTGTGTCAACTTCAAGTTCAAATTTAGGAAGTTATTCTGCCATCAGAACATGTTGTGCAAATTAACAATAGATTTCTAAGCCAAAAATACATTTTCACAGATCTAAATTTTGCCTAGGTTGTTCTTTCTCCCATCTCATCATAGGTGCTTTGTAAAAGCAATCCTTACTCCCATGATTCACTGGGGGTCAAATAACTCATCAGAGTTGACATTTGAAAGAATTTTCCAAGAACACAGAGTATTCTTGGTTTTCAATGTTTTGAATACTCCTAGTAATAGACAGTTTTGCCAGCAAAATACTGTAGGGAAGCAACAGTTGGTTCCCCATTATGATTATTTTATTAAATTAGGTAATTTGTGTAGCAAGACAATAAAGGAATAAAACAAGGGACAGATAAGTGTTGACAAGCAGAAAGCGTGAAGCATGCGGCAGTACTTGGAGAGGGAAACCAGTCACAAGAGTGACTAGAGCCCACAGTGGCAGGAAAGCTTGGGAGTATGAGATGGTTCTGGAAGTTGTATGAACTCACCAGGAAACTTAAATAGGGCAGAGTACATTTTTTAAAAGTTGGAGCTTTATGACAGAGGGCGTAGCAATATGCTTTCTCTGTTTCTCAACTTGTGTGGGCCTGATCCTAGGAATCAGATTTGAGGACATATTATGCTCCCACTCTGTAAGTGACTTGGTGATGAAGAAGGCACCACCACAAAGTGGTACCGCGGGGGCCTGGAAGAATTAGTGCACCTCACTGAATTACTTAGTGTCCTAATTTTAAAAAGCTGAAGACAAGTATGTTTACTCAAATGAGAAACCTTTAAAGAATCAGATCTTTAAATAATGAATATACATAAAATATTTTGTAAATCAGTGCATCACATAAAATTTTATTGGCAAGAACATACAAAACTATGCCCAAATAAGTCTTTTGAAAACTTGTATTTATTCATATTAGTATAGGTTAAAAGTCCAATCCCAGCTTCTGTAGAATATGTTTTTATAAGAAAGAGCTACGAAGTGAGATAGAAATAACTGTTATGCTCAAATACTTTAAAATGAAATGCCTAAGCTGAACTTGTTTCCAGAGTGTTAGTGAGTACTTAAATAAGGTGAAATTGCAACTCCATGTACATTCTTATACTGTGGTTATTGGTAGAAAGGGTGAAAAAAAGCATGACCCAGGATTGCATATTTCCAGAAGTTTGTTTCTGCAACACATTTAGGTCATGTTCTATTTTTATAGGAGCCTGAAGGAATCAGGACCGGGAAATATGTCTCTAAGGACACTTATCAGAGTAAGTTGTTCTCAAGTCCACAAGTACTTATTGAGTGTTTTGTGAGTTAAGCACCATACTAGACACTTTGGACTTTACAAAAAGAAGCCTAAAATCTAATTTTATGTAAAAACAACAACAAACACCCAGAAACTTAATGGTTCCTGAAACCCAAGTTCCCTTTTTATCAGGTGACTATGTTGTAAAGTTTCCCTAAATGTATATATTTGTTGCTGTGTTTATCAACGTTGAATGTTATGTGACCTTATGTGGCAGTCACTACAGGCCAGTGCAAAAATGAGGCCAGAAATGAGGTTCTATGATAGCTTAGAGTGTTGTGATTCTAACTAGTATTGAGAGTCACCTAAAATTTAAATATGAACACACAGCCTATGACTTTAAAACACTTCAGAGAACAAATTGCTTTAAATATGTTACTCAAGAACATATTCGAGTCCTTAACACTTCTTTCAGAAAAAAAAAGGTAATTGCACAACTTTGTGGTTTGATGGAAAACATTGTTGTATGGTTTTAAAATTCCCTCTTCCTCTTTTGTTTTTTTTTTCTTTTTTCTTTACATTTAGAATATATACTCCGTAAAACTGAGAGGAACTTAAATTCTAGTCTACTGTTAATACAAAATTCAGAAACAGTTATTAATCTTATGGACTCATTAGGAGTTATGGGAAGGTCAGACTTTTAAACTTCATTCTTGTTTATATCCATTAGCCTAAGGTAAAATAGGTTCCATTATTCGTCATTTTGCCTCAAGCCTCAGAACTTATAGACAAAATTAAGTGAGAACATACTGTACAAGAAAGTTCTCTTCAATCAAGTACATAAAAATTCCCTAACACCCATGAAGGAAAGCTTAGAGTAAGTATACAAAAGAAAAAAATATCAGTAGCTAAGCTTAGCTATGGTAAGGGTGACTGACTCTCCAAACAGACTCCATAGACAGAAGCAATATTATAATATTATAGTTCTACAGTAGGAGTAAAGAAATCAGTAAATATTTAACAAAGAAACAAAAACGAACAAGTACACTACCGGGAAGGGCATATGTTACAAATACCAAATTTAAACAAAACCCTGAACTTCCTGTAACTCCTTTAAAATCTTTTAAAACCAGCAGTCAGAATGTCTCAGAGGACCAGAAATATTGTTTATGACTTGCAGCTTCTTAAAGTTCACTCATTTCAAGTTAGGTCCTTTTTTTTTTTTTTTTTGCCCTGGCTGGTGTGACTCAGTGTATTGAGCACCAGCATGGGAACCGAAAGGTCACGGGTTTGATTCCCAGTCAAGACACATGCCTGGGTTGCAGGCCAGGACCCTAGTTGAAAGCCTGCAAGATGCAACCTATTGCTATTTCTCTCACACATCAATGTTTCCCTCCCTCTCTTTTTCCTTCCCTTTCCCTCTCTCTACAAGTAAATAAACAAAATCTTTTTTTAAAGATTTAAAGTTAGGTCTTTTTTCTTCAGAGGTACAGCTTGACTATTTTTTTTCCTTTTCCAAAAGTTTCAAACCATATAAAAGTTTATAGAAAATATCTTAAGGTCCCTCTTTAGTCCTGCTCCAGTTTATAATTCGCTCCTTAAAATTAACCACAGTTAACAGTTTAATGTGTATCTTTGCTACCGAATAGCAATTGCAGTCCTGCTCCCACTGCCACCTTCTAGGCAAAATTCCAGAGGCAAAGGTTTGGTGATAAAGGAAGGGAGTCTTCATTCAAAAGCTTCACAATTTTGTAATAAGTTTTCCACATACATTAATCACCTAAGCTATCAGTTAAGGCTAAACTATCTAACTCTTTAGTTACAGCACTAATCACCTAAACCTATCCATTACAGCTAAACTCTAACACCTGAGTTCTATCATTTCCCTGTTAGTTTTAATTATTTTTTTTTCTATAGGGTTAGTTTACAAATTAAAACAACATAAGATACAAAAGCTACACAATTTGGGAAGAATGGAAAACTTTTGCCTCAGAGCCTGTTCTCTCAAGGACACCCAAAGAATAAACCCATCATCCTCTGCCAGGCCAACATGATCCTGGACTGTGCCTGGAGTTCCTTCCCATCCAAAATACTGTCTGCTGGGAAATGCAGGCAGCTGCAGCATGATCATCTAGGCATCCTTCAGGAAGAAGAGCTTCAGAGCCAAAGCCCACTAGCCTGAGAGCCAGAGAGCCTGAGAATGCTTCTTTTATTTCCAATCTTCTTGGCCATAATTCCAGGCACTCTGGAGGCATTCAGCTTCTCAGTCAATCCCATCCAATAATATTTACCATTGCCTTGGGCAACCTTCTCCTAAGGCCCCTTCCTACTCCTCCCCAGTGGTCTGAACAGATTTCTCTGTATCATTTAGACATTTCTTCTCTATTTATACATATGCACATATATGAGGTCTGTCAAGAAGGTATCCAGCCATGTAATATGAAAAAAGAGACATTTATTGATGAAGATACAAGATACTGTTAGGTAGATGAGATGGCTAAGAAAGGACTGGGAGATAAAAGGTCCAATTAAGGGCTTTTATTCAAGGCAGGATACTGTGATCAGCCAGGCTGAATCCAAGCAGACTATAGTGGCAAGGGAAAGGGTAGAAGGGTTTCTAAGGTGTGTAGCAGAACCCCGGGGAGGGTGGGTCACCCTGCTGATTTGCCCCAGGTGTCCAGGGTATAGGTGTTTGCAAGACAATGTCCTCTGATTGTGTTGGCTGCTACAGCAATAGAAAGTTGAGGAGATTTATGGGTCTTGCTTCTGGGAAGAGAGGGGAGGGGCAGTGAGGATTCAACCCGTTTCCAGCCGGATGCCGGGGGCTATGCCTCATTGCTTCTGATAATGGGGAATCTCGTGATCAGGTATTGAGCCAGTAACACATAGCTTCTTTGTTCCAGGATAGGCAATGGCTTAGGTCCTCCGTGTCCCAGTACATTCTAACTGTACCCAGGACAATGATGCCTCAGTCCCTTTCAAAGTAGGCACAGTGAGACCTCACACAGTTCTCTCAATCACCATCAGCACCTCAGTCCTATTGTCCTGAATATCATCCATGGACTGAAATCTCTTCCCTTTAAAAGGTGATTTTAATTTTGGGAAAAGCCTAAAGTCACAGGGCACCAAATCTGGACTGTAGGCTGAGTCACCTGGGTGATTTGCTGTTTCACCAAAAATTCTGCATGAGATGTGATGTGTGAGCAGACACATGGTTGTAATGAAGCAGCCAATCACCAGTTGCCCATAGCTGCACCCTTCTGAATCATCTGAATACTTTCTGAGGAAGAATATTCAAGCCTAACACAAAACTGATGCAGATTTGTTGCTCTACTCAGTCATTTTGAGTGTGATGGCCACACAGTACACATGCTCACTCAACAGCATCTATCAACCCTCTGACAAGTACAGCAAAGTCATCATTGTTTACGCATGTGCATTCTAGTCCACTCTCCTTGGCTCCCAGGTTACATCAATGTCATGCAAACCATTCTAATTATATTAATGATGGCTGGACTTTTCCAGGACAGACCTCATACTTTTTTCACTTGCTTTTTTCCACGTTATTTATTTTTTTTAATTTTGAAATTTAGAGGAAACTTGCAAGCACAGTACACAGAATTTTTTCCCTCAATCACTGGAGAGTAAGATGCTAAAATAATGCCCCATTACTGATCCCCCAATACTCAAGTGTATATATTTCTTACTAGTAAGGACAATCTAAATAACCACAACTCAACATTTTTAAAAAATTAGCATTAAAACATTACCACCATCTAATCCTTAGACCCCATTCCTAATTGTCCTAATAATGATATTTATTGTCAAAGGATCCATTTCAGAGTCACATGTTTTCATTTAGTTATGTCTCGTTAGTTTTCTTTAGCTGAAACAGTTCCTAAATCTTTCTTTGATTTTCATAATTATTACATTTTTAAAATTACAGGACAGTTATTTTCTCTTTTTCTGTTTTTCTACAAATAGCTTCAGATTATACATCTTTGAATATGACTGAAATAATGCTGTATTCTTCTGCTGCAACCTATCAGGTGGCACACAATTTTGATTTTCCCATAAATGATGATATTCACTGTGGTCAGTTGACAAAGGTGGTGTTCACTAGACTGCATGGTGGAGTTATTCTTTTCACCTTTGTAATAAACATTTTGTTGGTGTTTTTTTGTTTTTTTTTTGTTGTTGTTGTTGATGTTTTTTGAAACTATGTATATTTCCTATTCCTTTGTGAGATTTTCATTTTATCCATTTACTTGTAACAGTACAAACTCATGGCTTCCTATTTATTCAATGGTTTATAACCTGTTGCTATTATTATCTTACTTAGATGCTTAATTTTTCCCAGCAGGCCAGTGGGAGTCAATTCATGCTGGCTTCCATGTCTTTTGACACATCTCCATCATTCTTTGAACATTTCCTTCTATTCTGACATAAAATAGTCCAGGCTTATCTATTACTTCCTCTGCACCATCCTTGCAACCAACTATTTCCTCAGGGAACTCTGGTTCCTTGTAGTAGATAATGGTGAAGGGAACCAAGTTTTGTCACCCTGAAGCTGCCTTTTGGAGACATTGATTTTAAGCTGTTTATTAAGAAACAAGACTCGGAAAGAACATTTTGACAGCCCTCCTCCCCTTTACTGCTCAAGAGCTTCAGACAGAAAAACCTACTTTAGGAAGGAAATCTTAGAATGTAGAGTAGCCTAATTTGAATTAAGTATGGTAAATAGCTGGGCTTTACAGGTGCCTGTGAGCTAGATACCTGCTGTGTTCCATTGTTTCTGAGTAGCAGAGCTCAGGCAGGGTGGCTCTGGGCAAAACACAGGTGTGCACTGACCTCAACCAGCACCATCCAGGAAACCCCAGAACCTAACCACCCAGTGGACAGCTACAGACCACATCGGAGCACCACTAGTCTGTCCCTGCACAGCTGATCCTTCATGGAGGGTGGAGATTGGTAGTCATTGGTCACAGCCATTCCTTGCAGTGGACTAGCCTGGGTAAATCCCTTCCATTGACCTGCCAACAGCAATCAAGGCTTAACTACAAGAGGATGGTGTACTCAACTTATACAAAGGGCACATCTTGAGTACCCAGCTTAGGTGATAGGGGAGGCTGTGCCACTAGATCCTATGGGGCACCTACTACATTAGGCCACACTACTAGGACAGGGAGTCATAGCAGCTCTGCCTAATACATAGACACAAACACAGGGAGGTGCCAAAATGAGGAGACAAAGAAACATGCCCCAAATGAAAGAATAGATCAAAAGACCAGAAAAAGAGCTAAACAAAATGGAGATAAGCAATTCATCAGATGTAGAGTTCAAAACACCAGTTATAAGAATGTTCAAGGAACGTAGTGAGGACCTCAACAGCACAAAAAAGACCCAATGAGAAATGAAGGATACACTAATTGAAATAAAGGACAATTTACAGGGAATTAACTGTAGAGCAGATGAAGCCAAGAATCAAATCAATGATTTGGAACATAGGAAGCAAAAAAGAACCAATAAGAACAACGAGAAGAAAAAAGGACCCCCCAAAAATGAGGAAAGTGTAAGCAACCTCTCAGACAACTTCAAGCATTCTAACATTCATATCATGGGGATGCCAGAAGGAGAAGAGAAAGAGCAAGAAACTAGAAATCTACTTGAAAAAATAATGAAAGAAAACTTCCTTAATTTGGTGAAGGAAATAGACATGCAAGTCCAGGAAGCACAGAGAGTCCCAAACAAGATGGATGGAAAGAGGCCCACTCTAAGACATATCATAATTAAAATGCCAAAGGTTAGATATAAAGAGAGAATCTTCAAAGCACCAAGATAAAAGAAATTAGTTACTAGAGGGGCATTCCCATAAGACTGTCAGCTGATTTTGCAAAAGAAATGTTGCAGGCTAGAAGAAATAGACAAGAAATATTCAAAGTCATGAAAAGCATGGACCTATAGCCAAGTTTGCTCTACCTAGCAAAATTATCATTTAGAATTGAAGGACAGATAAAGACTTTCCCAGACAAGAAAAAACTAAAGGAGTTCATCATTATCAAACCATTATTACATAAAATGTTAAAGGGACTTATTTAAGAAAAAGAAAAAGATCAAGACTATGAACAATAGAGTGGCAATAAATCTATATCTATCCCCAATTGGATCTAAAAACCAAACCAAGCAAACAGGAACAGAGACAGAATCATGAATATGGAGAGTGTTTTGATGGTTGTCAGATGGGACGAAGGTGTGGAGGTGCTGAATTCAATGTGGGTGGGCTTGTGTATATTCTAGGACCCTCTGGGTCTTTCCAATGAATTCTCCTGTGAGGCTGGGAGTGTCTCCCAGCACCTCAACCCCCACAAGTGTTTTCAATCGGTGTTTTTAGGTTTTATTTCCCAGCACTGGGGCCCTGGGTTGCTCGGTCTATCTCACTTCCCGTTTTCACCTGGATTATCTGCGCACAAATGTGGGACCGCTTGGTCAGCCAACTGCCTTGAACGGCCTCACTGGTCTGCCCGTTGCCACCCTGCACCTGGGGCCCACTAGCCTCCACCTGCACACCTGGGGCTCCTGCTCACCCAGGTCCACCAACCTCTGCTTTTTCCTGCCAGGACTCCACCCCTTACTGGTCTGGATGAATGGTCATCAGACTTCTGTACAGTTCAATTTTCTGTTAGTTCTGGTTGTTTTCTTGTTTCTAAATCTTTGTTGTCCTTCCTTAATTTTGGCTGTGCGAGGAGGCACAGTGTGTCCACCTACACCTCCATCTTGCCTGGAAGTCAATAAAATATAATTTGAAAAGTAAAAGATAAAATTGTTATTTAATAGACATTGAGTTAATAGGGCATATTGCATAAAGGTTTTTGAAAACTAATGATAGGTTAATTGCGTGATTGAAATAAATTATGCTATTGTAGTCACCATGTTTAAAAAAAAGTGAGCACCTGGTCACACTAATCATGATCATTGCTATCGGGTTTCAGTGCTCCAAGATTCTCTCAATGGACAGGGTTGGGCAATGTATGTATGCATGTACATATGTGTGTGTATATACACACATTTACATCTATATTTCCCACTCATATCTAAATATAAATATAATATAAATATAATATATTTATATCATTGAGATATAATACACATAACAAAATTCACCATTTTAAAGTGCATGATTCAGTGGCTTTTAGTATCTTCTTTATGTTGTACAACCATGACTACAATTTAATCTAATTCTGGAACATATATTCATATCTATGTATATATATGGACATATACTTTAGTATAATATGTATTTCTACATGTATAACACTTCTATGAAATTGACTATAATTCTATTATATTATAATGTATAATATATTAAAAACCATGAGTTTGCACTGATACTCCTAACTCCAGTCTGATAAATAATACAGGATTTATTCAATCTTTCTTCCTTTCTATGGTTGTACCTCCCTTTTGCAATAGCAACAAATCATTCTCCCGATGTCCTTACTATCATTATTTTATGAACCCCTGTGTTCGACCTATTCCTCATCTCTTCCACCAACCCCTGCCCTATAAGAAGCTCTCTTACCCTGCGCAGGCTCTGATCCCCCACTCCACCACACCTTAAGTGGACATCTTCACCCTACTCAGGCTTCAGCAACCACCCTGCTGTGGCAGCCACAGCTTCCCAGACCAGCCAGGCATAGATATCACCTTGCTCACCCTGCCTGCAAGCTTCAGGGAAGGAGGGAAAAGAAAAGAAAGGAGGAGGGAGGAGGAAGGACAATGATCAGGGATTTAACCACTGAGTTTTGGGGGTAGTTTGTTAAGTAATGTTATTTTGGCCTGTTACTCCTGCTCTTACAGTGTAACAACCTTCAGCCATAACCTACCCAGTCTGAACCAGCTTACCTGGTTTTCTACTTCAGTATCCAACTTCAGACCAGCCTCTTTTCACCTTTAAAGAGAAGGGAGATTAGATAGTCAGTTCATCGCCAAGACCAGTTAATTCTACCTGTTAGATAACTTTGAACAGCTAACTTAGGCCATGGCAATGGGAGTAGGGCCAAATTAAATCATGTTTTATCCCTTGGTGCATTAAAAGGGCTGAAGTCAGGCCAAATACTAGAACATCTGACTTAGAGAGTAAGGGTATAAAGAGGGAAATATGAATCTTTTAATTATAAAATGATTTGAAAAAACAGTTCTCAGTCTTGGCTGGTGTGGCTCAGTGGATCGAGTGCTGCTGACCTGTGAACCAAAAAAATCACTGGTTCAATTCCTGGTCAGGACATATGCCTGGTTGTGGGCCAGGTCCCCAGTTTATGGTGTGCAAGAGGAAACTGATCAATGTATCTCTCACATATCGATATTTCTCTCCCTCTCTTTCTTCCTCTCTTTCTCTCTCTCTAAAAATAAATAACTAAAACCTTTTAAAAAATCAGTTCTCAGTATAAGTAACAAAAAGATTATATCAGAGCATTCACTATACCCAGTGGCAAGCAAGTCCCAACTCAGGATAAAATTTAAGTGTAACATAGAGATCAAATAGGCTAAAAACATGAGCTGAGGCTGTGTAGCCTAGCTGAAAACATCAATGGGTGGAGTTTCATTAAAATGGAATCAGGAAATTTATTTTGTAAATGACTCTAGTTTCATGCATTTGATTTTATTCTTTGTTCTCTTTTTTCTTATGAAATAAAATCCAACCTTTGGCATTATGAATTGGGACAACCGTTTCACAACTTGGCATTATATACTGATAGTTTTTTAAATGTTTATACCCTTTGATCCAGTAATTCTGCTCACTCTTGCCAAGATGTCCTAGGAGGAAAAAATTGTAAGTGCATGGGATTACAGCCCTAATTATGAGTGCTAGTTTAATAAACAGTGTAAATGAGCAACAATAGCAAAAGACACAATTAAATATGGATTATTTTGCAACCACAAAAATGTGTAAATATGGAAACTATGTAGCCAACCTGGAAAAGAGCTTATGAGATAATGTTATTTGAAGTAACCAGGATACATATGTATATATACACCATGATTCAACTATTTTAAATTATATTTTCAAAATGAGACAAAAGGGACACAGATGGAAAAAAAATTTGGTTGCATAGTAAGATTATGAGGATTTCTAAAAACAGTTTTGCTCTATTGTTGTACTATTTTGTTTGTGCTGTATATAAAAAAAAGATGGAGTAGTTGGAAAAGCAATTTTAGTTTAGCTGGATTAAAAGGATGGGATGGTTAAATTGGGAGTCAGAGTGCCCTCAGTGGTGAGTAACAAAAATTATCAGCAGCAGCACTGTAGCTAACATTATTGAACATTTACCATTTTCCAGACACTGAATTAAGGGTTTTTACATGCAATTTGTATACCTCGTCAAGATCTAGCTATAAAACTATAGAATAATGTAGCCAACTACCTAGTTGACATCTCTCAAACGTCTTATAAGCATCTCAAACTCATATGCAAAATGAAACCTCTGATATTTCTTCCCAGACCTGCTCTACTCACAGTCTTGCCAGTCTCTATTGATGGCAACTCCAATTGCTCAGGACAAATCCCTGGGAGTCATACATCCAGCTCATTGGGACATCCTACCTTCAAAATACACTCAGAGTTTGATCACTTCTTCTGACTCCACTGCTAACACCCTGGTCCAAACAATCTGGTGGTTCCCTGATGACTATATAATGATCTCCCTGCTTTCACTCTTGACCTCTCTCTAATCTACTCTCAACATATGGAAAATATTCAGAGGGATCCTTTTAAAACCTGGCAGATCATGTCTCTTCTCTGCTCAAAACCCTCCAGCATCTTCATAACCAAAACAAAAGTCAATGTCCTGCCCTTCCCAGGTAGCTCAGTTGGTTAGAGCATCATCCGGATGAGGCAAAGTTGTGGGATTGATCCCCAGTCAGGGCACATGCAGAAGTCAACCAGTGAATGCATGGATGAGTGGAACAACAAATCAATCTCTCTCTCTCTCTCTCCCTCCCTCAAATCAACCAATAAAAAAAAAAAAATATTTAAAAAGAGGCAAAATCCTAACAACAGCCAACAAGGCTCTGTATCACCTATGTTCCCCTCACTTCTCTGACCTTATCTTTTCATCTTCTCCCTTTCCACCACTTCACCCAGCCACAGCACATTAACATCTCTGATTTTCCTAAAAATACCAGTCATTCTCCTGCCCTAGTACATTTGCCCTAAGCCCTGGCTGTTCCTCTGTTTGGAATAACCTTCACCTATATGCCCACATGGCTCACTCCTTCACTTCCTTCAAGTCTTTGCTCACATGTCACCTTCTCAATGAGACTACCACTGACCATCCTGCAACACTGCAGCCTGCCCTTATCCTCCTGACGTACAAGATCTTCCTTACTCTAATTTTTTCTGTAGCAATCATCTTTTAATATGCTACATATTTTATTAAGTCTATTGTATTTTTCTTACATCCCCACTACAAAGTAAGCTCCATGGGAGCAGAGACTTTTTTTTTTTTTTTTTCCAGTTCTTATAAAGAAACTTAACCACATTGCTGCCATTTGGCAGAACTGGGAGTTTTCCAGAAGACATAAACCAGAGTCATTATGCTATACCACTCCAACTACTCCAGCTCAGCCACCTGGGAGAAAAGTAAAGCTAGGGCAGATACAACGAGCAAGAGCTGCAGACATGAATCCTTGTCTAGAGTGTGACCTGTGGGAGTCCTCATCAGTAGTCCTCACACTCTTTCCTTCTGAAGTTCTTGAATCTAATTGATTATAAAAAAATGGAATGGAGTATGATAAATTAAAAGCAGTAAGTCAGATAAATTAAGAGCAGTAAAAGCAGAACGAAAAGCAGTAAGTCACTGAAACTTTGTCACTGAAACTTCCTGGATCAAAAAGACTGCCTTGACTGGGAAGTCAATTCTGTCTTTCTCTTCAGTCAGGAGCTCTGAAGACATTAGAATGTATTTTGTGGTTTATGTAAATATCTCATTCCTCAGTGTACAGACCAGAAGTGACTCCGTCTTGGAGCCAATTTGCCATCTTGACATCTAGGTGAACCTGGGTCCTTGACCCCCTCTCGTACTCCTCTGGTGAGCTCTGGAGTATGTGCACAGAGCTCTGGGCTGATCACAGGATTCCCATGAATTCTCTCTCTGGGATAGGTGCCGTAGATGTTCTTGACTCTAGCACCAGAGCCTTCCAGCACCTGATCCCTCTGATCATCCAAACATTCTCACTGTTTTTAGCTATAAAACAGAGTCTGGTGGAGGGAATGGGGATTGATTCAACTTGCTACTGTCCTAGACGGCTTTCAGTATCTAAGTCCCCTATTAAATTCTTTAAACTAACAAGCTGGACTTGCCCACCTCATTCTTTAGCCTCTCAGCTCCCTCAGCATTTGGAGGCTGCTTTGCTTAAATGGCCCTTTCAAAACATTCATCAAACTTTCAGTTTATTTGATAAATTTGACTACTCTGGATACCTCTATAAGTAGAATTATACAGTATTTGCCCTTTTAATGACTGACATATCTCTCACCCATCATAAAGTCCTTGATATTCATCCATGTTGCAATATATGTAAAATTTTTCTCCCTTTTTAAGACTGAATAATATTTTATTGTATATACCACATTTTCTTTATCCATTCATTCACTGATGGACACCAGGATTGCTTCCACTTTTTGGCTATTGTGAATAATGGTGCTGAATAGAAATATGAATAGAAATTGAATAGAAATATGTCTTCAAGATCTTACTTTTAATTCTTCTTTAAAAAATTTATTGATTGAATTTTAGAGAGAGAGGGGAGGTGAAAAGAGAAAGATGGGGTGGTGGGAGAAACATCAATTTGTCATTCCATTTATTTATGCATTCATTGGTTGTTTATTATATGTGCCCTAACCAGGGATTGAACAGCAACCTTGGCATATGGGGACGATGCTCAAACCAACCGAGCTATCTGACCAGAGCTTGCTGTCAATTCTTTTGTGTATGTAACAAGAAGTGGAATTGCTGGATCATATAATAATCCTACATTTTGGGGAACTATCATACTATTTTTTAATAGCAGCTACAGCATTTTACATTCTCACCAGCAACACACAAGACTTCCAATTTCTCCACATCCTTGCCAGCTCATCTTTCCTTCTGTCCTTCCTTCCTTTCTTTCTCTCTTTCTTTTTCTTTCTTCCACTCCAGTAAGTGTGAGGTGTTAGCTCACTGTGGCATTGATTTCCATTTTCCTAATAATTAGTCATCTTAGACATCTATTAATGTGATTGTTGGCTATTTATATATCTTCCTCGGAGAAATATCTCTTCAACTCCTTTGCCCATTTTTAAATTGAGTTATTTGGTCTCCTGGTTGTTACTGAATTGTAGGAATTCTACATACAGGGTCTGGCAGAACTAACACCTGCTTGAGTGTGGTTGGTAGGGTAATAATATAGGTGTAATAATTTATAGTTTTAATATGAACATTTCACCTAAAATGTTATATGGTATGCTTGATTGTGATATCATTATGTTACAGAATTACATGCTTGTGATTTTGCAATAACCGATTTTGTAATAAAAGAGGTGTTATTTGTGCCAAACCCTGTATATACTGGGTACACTATTGTGTCCTTTGATACATAGAAGTTTTTTATTTTGACATAGTCCAATTTATTTTTTATGTTTGTTGCCTGTGCTTTTGGTTTCATACATAACTAATCATTGCCAAATCCAGTGTCATGAAGCTTTCCACCTATACTTCTAAAAGTTTAATAGATTTAGTGCTGCATTCTGGACTTTGATCCATTTTGAGTTTATTTTTGTGTAGGGTGTGAGGTAGGGATCCAACTTCATTCTTTGAATGTAGATATCTAGTTTTTCCAACACCAGTTGTTAAAAAGATTGTACTTTGTTGGGGATTGCTCTGTGTGGTTTCAGAGACTGTAGCCCTGCTAAGGAAAGCCTTGGAAGAGGCCAATAAGTCTCCCTAGAAAACCAGGAAAGTGAGTGGCAGACACAACCTGATACTAACGCCCAGGGTTCTTGTGGGAAATCAGACCTGAAACATACATTGTATCCGTTGGAGCCTGCTCTGCCTAGTGATAGCCGTGTTGGTATAAGCCAGATGTTTGAGTTCAAAGGACAAAGAGGGACACCTTATCTCATGAACACGCCTAACAACCACCTGGTGTCAGCATGTCTCCAAGACCTAAGACCATCTCTGTATTCCTTCAATTGTTATCTATAGGTAATATCTGTTTTCTATTAATTATAGCCTTTGGGCATTGATTGATGAGCTATGCATGCGTGCTGTATATCCCTGCACATACTGATCCCAATAAAAGCAGTTTCAGAGAAGGACTCAGGGCATTCTCTCTCCACCAGAGGGAATTGCCACTCCCTTTCCTGCCAGAACAGCAGATTGTGTCCAGGACAATTTCTTTCTTTTCATCCACCTGGGAGAGCTCTGCTGGGTGGAACCCCCCCCCCCAGCCCCCCAGCCCCAACACACACAGTACTTTCCTCATTTAATGGTGTTGGCACCCTTGTTGAAAATCATTTGACCATATATGATAGGATTTATTTCTGGGCTCTCTATTCTATTCTATTGGTCTAGATGTCTGTCTTTATGCCAGTACCACACTGTTTTGATTACTGTAGCTTTGTAATAAGTTTTGAAATCAGGAAGTGTGAGAAGTCCAACTTTATTTTTCTTTATCAAGACTACTTTAGCTATTTGAGGTCCCTTGAGATTATATATGAATTTTAGGGGGGGTTCTATTTCTGCAAAAAATGCCATTGAGATTTTAATACAGATGGAATTAAATCTGTAAACCAATTTGGTAGTATTGACACATTAACAATATTAAATCTGACAATCTATGAACACAGGACGTTTTTTTATTTATTTGTGTCTTTTAAAATTTATTTCAGAAGCCCTGGCCAGGAAGCTCAGTTGGTTAGACCATCATACCTATATGTCAAGATTGTGGGTTTGGTCCCAGGTTAGGGCACATATAGGAGTCAACCAATGGATGCATAAATAAATGGAACAACAAATCAATGTCTGTCTGCCTCTCTCTCTCACACACTCTCTTTCCCTCTCTCTAAAATAAATAAATAAATACATACATACATACAATTTCAGCAATGTTTGCAGTTACTATCTTATTTTGCACAATTATGGAATCTTTTCCCATGTCATTAAATATTCTTGGAAGATAATATTTAGTGATGCTATAATAACTTATTGTGTGGATATACCATAATTAATTTAACTAGTACCATACTTTGTACACTTGATTATTTCCAAGTTTTCTCATTTTAAAGAATCTTGCCATCAAAATATCTTTCTGTGTATATCTTATCACTTCTGTATAATAAATTTTTGAGTCAAGAGCATGAAAATACTATTGCCAAATTGCCCCTCAGCAATGCAGTACCAAGGTAGAGTCTCACTATGAATATAAACACACCGTGCTTCCTCCTCACCATAGACTGTTGAGGGCTGTAGAGTGCTACCAGAGCACCAAGCACTTTGCATGGCAGACCGGCCTCTACCATCCTCACACTGTGTTTTATCCTCTCAAAATTTCTGTCAAATGAAATGGTGGCAATTGGCATCCATTGTTTTAATCGGCATTTAACTAAATGGTGAGGTAGAGCTTTTCATTTCAGACCTCAAAAAAGTATTTTATTCATTCATTCATACATTTATTTAACACACACTAAATGCCAGCACTGCATTTGGTTCCAGTGTAATATGAATAAGAAATAAGTTCAGGCCATGCCCTGGGGTACATAGCAAGGCATCCTAAAATGAGTGGTAAAGCAAGGCATCTTCCTAGAATGCACATGTTTGGGTGGGAATGGAGAAGTTGGGGAGATCAGTAGATTGTTAACATAAACACTTGATTACCATATAAAAGAGGTCTTTAATCAGTACTACTCCAGCTTTTATCTCTAAGACAGAGGAAAGTGAGTGCATAATTCTGATGGTCTGAGGGTGGGATAGAGGAGAGGAAAGGAAGGAGAAAGGATAGGCATACAAGAACATCAAGAACTAGGAATCTCTCTAGGTCACCAGCTTTATCCCACACATTTGTGACTATTTTGAATTCTATTCCATGAAACTTCCACATTTGTTATAGAATTAAGATATTTTAAAATTACTGTTCAGAAAAAGTTGAGGGTCCCAGGAGATACTCCCTGTTTACCCTGTTGCTTCTCCATCTGATGCAGACACCGGCCAGCAGTGTCCACGTCATCATGGATGAAATAAAACATACACATGGACTACGGAGTCCGGTGAAGGAAATAGGACGACAGCATGGCTTTTCTCTCAAGGGGAGCAAACTCCAAGGCCTCCACCATGACAGGCCTTTATTTTGTTTCTGCTCCCGTTACACATGGTCCTCACTCGCTATGCACAGGTTTGCTATAGGTGGTTACTTTTTACATACAACAAAGGGGCCAATGAGGCTAATCACATCACAGAAGAAGGATATTAGCAAATGAAAAGAGAAAAGTGGTTGAACTGGTTATACTGGTCCTTGCAAGGTTTAGCATGGATTTTAGGAAGTTGCAATAAGCACTTGCTATCCCAATCCAGGGTGACAGAGTTTCAGCAAAAGCGAGACTCAAAGCAGCTTAGGTATATTGCCAACCTGATTTCCCACGAGAGAACCTATCTGTGGGCGTGAATCCTGTGCATCTCTGAGTGGGAGCTGGGCCCACTCCACGCAGAAGGGTCTCCCACATCCATCACACTGCTGCATGTTTCAAGGGATATGACTTCTAAGTGGCCAGCCAACTCCACTTGAAGAAGCGTGAGGCTATTATTAGGCTAAGAGAGCTGGAATTTCCTTTAGGGAGCTACTGAATAATGCCCTGCCCCTCCCCCTTTTAAGCTCCCACACAGTCAAGTGATTGGAACGAGGATTCGCTTGGTGGGGTAAGAGTGCAGTAGCATGCACTCTTGCTACTTTGGAATATGGAAGGCAAGGACACTATCGAGTGAGGGGTGACAGCCTTCCAGGCCAGCCCCAGGTGCTCATGTCAGATTTCCAGAGACAGTGACCTGGAATGAAGACCAAATAAGGTGTTCTACCCCTTGGGAACACTTTTCCCTCCTCTCTTCTCCCCAGGTGCATTACCTTTGCCTTTCTCTCTAAGTTCCAAGAGCCCTTCTTCTGTTTCTGTAACTTGTTTCCTGAGCTTACACAGCCCAGCTGACTCACTTTTACTACCTCTGTAACTTTCTAAATAAACTTTCTCTTATAATTTGGGGGAAAAAAGACCAAATCAAATAAACTAGCTGCTGTCCCCTTGAAGCCTTGTAGGAAACTGGAAGCAGAGTCACCCCAAGGGGGACACTTCTGCCCCCTCAGCCAGGCCGCTCTGTGAGAAAACCTGAAGAGAAGCCAGTGGCCATGGAAGTAAGGCAGGGAGCGTGGCAGGGGCAGGGGTCTTTAGAGAGGGGCAGAGGAAAGGCAAGCACCACCAGCAAGGCAGCTGAGCAGAGTCCCTGGAATCAGAATTTAGGGGATTCCGAGGGGATGGAGGTTAGGGTTGGGGGGCTGAAGTTCTAGCAATTTCATTGCTGGGCCCTGAGCCAGAGATGTGAAATTTTCCAAAACATTCCCAGTGGAAGGCTATAATGAGCAGGGTGGGGTAAAGCCAAGAGCTGGAACTATTCAAATCTGATACTTAATGGCTGTGTGACCTGGCATGAGTGACTTAATCTTGATGAGCTTGTTTCCTCATTTAGAAAATGGTGGTGGTGTGAAATAATCATTATATTGAAGAAAATATTTCTGGGAAGTTGCAAGTTCCCCTGCCTTGATGTAATAACATTTTCTTTAAAGTTGTGATTCTCAAAGCAGGTGGAACTTCTCCAGGGACATTTTGGCTTCTGTGGGAGCATGTTTAGCTGTCCTAATGGGAAGCACTACTGAGATTTAATGGACAGTTGCTAGGGACGCTGTCCACTCCAAAGAATTATCCTGAGTCCCTCACAACTTTAGACATCTCTCCAGACATATCAGTGAAACACCTATTTATAATGGCCCGAGTCTACAAGCTACCCTCATTTTTCAAACGAACACAAACTCTAGTACACACTGAATTTTCTGAAACACACCTTGTAGGTATAATGTGGGAAGGCAGTGTTTTGTTTTGTTTGGAATTTTACAAAGAACTGTTCACCATTTCGGAAATCAATGACAGCCACAGTACTCATGACACTCAAGTCACTAGTTCAACAGAGTTGTAGCACTCTGAATTGTTAGCTAGTACGGGCATACTTCTAGGCATGGGTGTACCTGTAAAAATGTTCAACTGCTTTATGATCTCATAATGTAGCCATGCCTAAGCATTGATATATCAAAACACATATTTTAGTATAAAATGCTGTCCCTTCATTTTTCTTTTATATTCAAGTTAGGACCTTGATGGTTTTTTAAAATTATATGTGTGAATGGGTTATTGTAACAGTGAATTTTATTTTGGGATAATAAAGTAGATGTTATGAAGTATTTGTATTTGTAAAAGAAGGATAGCCCTATTAGAACTACTGCCTTCAAAGAAAAACTGCCTTCCCGATAACAATGGTAATACTTGAAGTGCAAACGAACGGTCCTCTGTCTTGTGTAGTCATGTCTGCAGTTGCTCTGTGTACATGCTGAATGAGACTTGAGGGAAAACCTACGTGGTACATATCAGGGCAAATCACAGTGTTCTCCCATCCATCTGCCAGTCGATGTTTTGAACTTGAGTAACCAGATTAAAATGAACTCTCAGGAGTCAGGTTTCCCCAGTCTGAATGGGAAGTTAAAGCTGAGGATAAGGGGCGGCAAAGAGAGAAATTCCTTAGGGCTCCAGAAGCCAGGCAGAAATAATGATAATGCCAGCTAACATTATTGAGACTTATTATGTGCTAGGGTTTTACCACACATTTCAAATGTTATCCCATTTTATCTTTATATCAACCTTATGAAACAGGTACTATTATTACTCCTATTTACATACAAAGAGACTAAAAATCAGAGTGTGAGTAGTACTCTCGATGACACACTGCTAGTAAGTACTGGAGACTCACTACCACTATGTGAGATGGAGGGCACAACCTTTATTGGAGAGTAAGCAAAACTTTACCCAGATTTAGGGAAATACAGTGAAGAGAGTGAAGGAAGGGAGTGTTAAATGGGCATTCAGGAAATCCAAGTCTCAGGCTTGTTTTTTGCCTCTGACTTGAGCCCTGAATATGGGGAGGCAATACCACACAATGATTTAAGAGCATGAGCTTTGTTTGGAAAGTGGACACTCTGGGTTCATGGCCCAGTTCTGTCACTTGCCATGTAACCTTAGACAAGTTATTAACCAGCTGTTCCTCACTTTTCTCTCTTGGGGTATAGGGATCACAGAAAAGCACCAAACATAGGATGAACACTTAGTGAGTACGAGCTACAATGCTAAGGCTGGCTGACTGAAAAAGAGGCTCTGTGACACACAGACCCCTGGAGCAGAACAGAGATCCAAGAAATAGACCCACACGAATATATCCAACAGATCATTGGCAAAGAAGCAAAAGTAACTCAATAGAGAAAGAATAGTCTTTGGAACAAGTTTGTGCTGAGACAATTGGGTGTTCAGATGCAAAAAAAAAAAAAAAAAAATGAATACAATTTTGGTCAAGACAGCCATGTAGGCAGACATGGCTCACCTCTTCACACAACCACATCAAAATTACAACTAACATACAGAACAACCATCTCTTAGAACTGTCAGAAATCAAGTTGAATGGAAGTCTGACAACTACAAAATTAAAGAAACAACATCCCTCCAGACTGGTAGGAGGGGTGTGGACACGGAACAGGCTGGCCCCACAGGCATGTGGATAAAAATTCAGGGGGATGTCTTGGGAGTGAGGAGTCCCAGCCCCCCATACCAGGGCCCCCAGCCCAGGGTTTCAGTGCCAAGAAGATAAGTCCCCACAACTTCTGGCTGCAAAAACCAGAGGGGATTGAGTTGGTGGAGGAGGCTGCTGGAGCCCTCAGCAATTCCTCTTGGGAGCCCACACACAGACTCACTTACTCAGACTCACACCCTCTGAGTTCCAGCATGAGAGTGGCAGTTTGAAGGGCACCAGTGGTATACAGGGAGAGACTGAAGTGTCTGGTATCGGGGCTAGCAAAGGCCATTTTCCTTTTGCTGAGCCGTTCCCTGACAGAGCCAGCAGGCTGGTGCCATGTCTGAGACTCCATCAACCTGGCTAACACTGTGTGATCCACCGTGGAGATCCACAGAAGCTCAAGTTGCTTTTCCGTAAGAATGGCTGGTCTTGGCTCCTAAATGCTATCAAACAAGCAACAGCTGGCTTCAGTGAGCCATAGCAGCAGCCAGATTAGAACAGCTTGGCTTCACCTGGGAATCTCCAAGCCCAGCAGAAGTAGCAGCCATCTCAGATTGCTTTACAGGTCAGGCAGGATGGCCCCAGGCAAAACTCAGGTGGGTTCTGACCTTGGTCTACACTACCTGGGAAACCCCAGGGCCAGTGCACCCAGTGGACAGCTACAGACCACGTCCAGTGAACCAACACCCTGCCCTTGCACAGCTGATCCTCCATGGAGGGCAGAGGTTGGTAGTCAGTGGTCACAGCCAGATCTTGCAGCTGACTGGCCTGGGTAAATCCCTCCCATTGATCTACCAACAGCAATGGAGTCTCAACTACAAGAGGAGGGAATACTCAGCCCATACAAAGGGCACACCTAGAGTACCCAACTTGGGTTATAGGGGAGTGCCATTAGACCCCAGAGGACACCTATTACATTAGGCCACACTACCAAGACACGGAGTCAAAGCAGCTCTACCTAATACACAGAAATAAACACAGGGAGACTGCCAAAACAAGGAGACAAAGAAACATGACCCAAATGAAAGAACAGATCAAAACTCCAGAAAAAGAGCTAAACAAAATGGAGATAAGCAGTCTATCAGATGTAGAATTCAAAACATTGGTTATAAGGATGCTCAAGGAACTTAGCAAGGACCTCAGCAGCTTAAAAAAGACCCAACCAAAAATGAAGGATACACTAATTGAAATAAAGAACAATTTACAAGGAAATAACAATAGAATGGATGAACCTGAGAATTAAACCAATGATTTGGAACATAAGGAAGCAGAAAACAACCATGCAGAACAAGAAGAAAAAAGAATCCAAAAAAAATGAGGACAGTATAAACAGCCTCTGGGACAACTTTCAGAGGTCCAACATTCACTTCATACTTCATAAATGTGCCAGAAGGAGAAGAGAAAGAGCAAGAAATTGGAAATGTATTTGAAAAATAGTGAAAGAAAACTTCTTAATTTGGCAAAGGAAATAGATATGCAGGTCCAGGAAGTACAGAGTCCCAATTATAATGGATGCAAAGAGGCCCACTTCAAGACACATTATTATTAAAAGGCAAAAGATTAAGGATAAAGAGAGACTCTTAAAAGTGAGAGAAAAGAAGTTAATTACCAGAAGGTTGCTAGATCGGAGTGGGGAGGTAGAGAATGGGTGAAGAGGTAAAGGGATTAAGAAGTACAAATAGGTAGTTACAGAATAGCCATGGGGATATAAAGTACAGTATAGGAAATGGAGTAGCCAAAGAACTTTATAGGCATGACCCATGGGTGTGAACAATGGTGTGGAGTTTGCCTGAGAGAGTGGGAAGTGCTGGGTGGAGGGGGGAGAAAGGGGAAAAACCAAGACAACTGTAATAGCATAATCAATAAAATATAATTAAAAATAAAATAAAATAAATGAATCCAGACAAAGACATTACATTTCTCACAAAAGTTAATTCAAAATAAGTCACAGAAATAAATATAAAATGCAAAACTATAAAAATTCTGGAAGAAAGTATTCCTAATTTCTAGGTGGCTTTGGTTTGGCAATAAGTTTTTAGATACAACACTAAATCCATGATCCAAGAAATACATAAATCAAGTTTGATTTTATTAAAATTAAAAATTGCTTGTCCTGGCTGGTGTGGCTCAGTGGACTGAGTCCTGGCCTGCTAACCAAAGTGTTGCCGGTTCAATTCCCAGGCAGGACACATGCCTGGGTTGCAGGCCAGGTCCCCAGTGGGGGGTGTGCAAGAGGCAACTACACATTGATGTTTCTCTTGCTCTCTTTCTCCCTCTTTCCCTCTCTATAAAAATAAAGAAATAAAATATTTTTAAAAATTAAATAAAGTTAAAAATTTCTGTTGTGCAAAAGACAACTGTTAAAGAACGAAACAAGCCACAAACTTGGAGAAAATATTTGCAAAATATGTATCTGATAAAGAAGTTGTACCCAACCCAGGCTGGTGTAGCTCAGTGGATTGAGTGCCAGCCTGCAAACGAATAAAGTGTCGCCAGTTTGATTCCCAATCAGGGCACATGCCTGGGTTGCACCAGGTCCCCAGTAGCGGGTGCGTGAGAGGAAACCACACATTGATATTTCCCTCTTTCTCTCCCCTCCCTGTCTCTAAAAATAAACAAATGAAATCCTTTTTTTTAAAAAAAGAACTTGTATCTAAAAGACACAAAGAAAACTTTAAATTTAATTAAATAAACAATCCAATTAAAAAATGGGCAAAGGAGTTATATAGACACTTTACCAAAGAAAATATACAGTTGGAAAATTAGCACATGAAAAGATGCTCAACATCATTAGTCTTTAAGGAAAGCAATGTAAAACCATGATGAGTTATAGCTATGCCCTCCATTAGAATGGCTAAAAAACGAACAAAAACATGTGGTAAGCTGGCACTCTTAAACATGGCTGGTGGGAATGCACAATAGCACAGCTACTTCAGAGGACACTTTCGCAGTTCTTAGAAACGGAGATGCTGTGACCACCACCACTGCACTCTTTCAGTTTCCACAGACTGGTCTTATGAGGCCATTATCCCCAGAATGTGATGATATTTTTCACTTACTATCTTGACTGGTAGTTTCAGAATCGTGTCCTTCTTCACTATGATAGCTCTTATCCTTAGGCCAAGGATACCAAATCAGGGTTTATTCTGGAGTCTTCAAGAGATTAACCATGTGGAAGAGTAAAGGAGGCAGAATTAGGTAGAGGGAAAAGTTGAAGCATGACGCAATCACAATAACCCAAGGGAAGCTTTGCAGCTGGAATGATTCTTTAGAGTTACCCCAAATTGGGGAAGTGCTTGCATTGACCCCTGCATCCACTGGGTGTAAAATGGCTGGCCCCAGAAAGACTTTGGGTGAGTTATCACTCTTCTGTCAAGGGCAATTTCTGGAGACAGGAGCTCAGTCAAGGTTGTCATCTGCCAATAATCTTACCAGCTGAGAAAATAAGTGTTTTAATTCTAAAGGAGGGGAATCTGAGCAGCCCACCCCAAAATGCCGTGGCTTAAATAAGTCAGAGGTTTGTTTTCTCTCTCTCTCTCTCTTTCTCCACTTCCCTGCTTCCCATTCCCCTTTCCTTTCTCCCTCCCTCCTTCTCTTCCTCTTTCTCTCCCTCTCTCTTTCTCTAGCTCCAAAGTAGGTGGATCCAGCAAAAGGTAGAGTGGTATTTACCAAGAGTTGGGAGAAGAAGAGAATTGCAATGATTTTCAGACTTTTTTTTAATCTCATGGCACATATAAACTAATTATGAAAATTCTGTGGCACACCAAAAAAATATATTTTTTGACAACCTGACAAAAGAATAAGCATGATTTTGATTCATTTAAACCAGATGGCTATTGTGTGGGCTGTTGTCATTTTTTTTATTTGGAAAAGAAGGGGAAAAAAGTCAGTGCTCTGACTAAATAGTCAGGTATTGCATGTTTTAAAAATTCTTGCAGCACACCGGTTGAAAATTCCTGAGGTATTGTTTAGTGGGTGTAGAATTTCAGTTTTGCAAGGTGAAAAGAGTTCTGGAAATGGATGGTGGCAATGGTTGCATAACAATATGAATGTACTTAATAACACCGAACTGTTCACTTAAAAATAGTTTAGATGAGCCCTGGCTGGTATGGCTCAGTGGACTGAGCACTGGACTGCAAAGCAAAATAGTTAAAGTGGCCCTGGTCTGGTAACTCAGTTGGTTGGAGCATAGTTGCGATGCACTGGGGTTGGCAAATTCACCCAGTCCGAGTAGAAATAGGGAATAACCAATGAATGCATAAATAAGTGGAACAACAAACTGATGTGGTTTTTTTTTTTTAATTTTTAGATTTTGTGTATTTATTTTTAGACAGAGGGAAAGAAGGGGAGAAAGAGAGGGAGAGAAACATCAATGTGGTTGTCTCTCACATTCCCACTACTGGGGACCAGGCCCACAACTCAGGCATGTGCCCTGAATGAGAATCAAACCGGCGACCCTTTGGTTCACAGGCCATTGCTCAATCCACCGAGCCACATCAGCCAGGCAAATTGATGGGTTTTTTTTTTTCTCTCTCTCCCTTCTAATCTCTCTAAAGTCAACAAATAAAAATAGTTAAGATGGTAAATTTTATGTTTTGTGTATTTTACCACAATAAAAAAATCTGCAGAGGGAAGGGGCAGGTAGAAGGTAACTACCAGGGTACTTCAGCTTCTGACAATCAGGGACCCTAATTCCTTCTATCTTATGACTCCATGCAGGGGTACTGGTCTGGGTCTGTTGGTAGCTGAGCCACAAAGCAGAAGATGAGCTTGAATATAATGTGCTTGAATGAATCATCCCAAAACCATCTCCCTGACCCTGGTCTGTGGAAAAATTGGGTTCCATGAAACTGGTCCTTGGTACCAAAAATGTTGGGGATTGCTATGTAGTTCTTTCAATCTTTACTATAACTGCAAATCACATGGGTATTTTGTTAAGAAGTCTGGGGTGGGACTATTTTAACAAGTTCTTTCTGAGAAGTTCTGATGCTGATGCTACTAGCCCACGGACCACTCTTAAAGTAGCAAGATACTAGGGCATTGTTTTCGTCTGAATGGTCCGAGCTGTGTCACTATCAAGTCTGATTTCCAGTTCAAGAGAAGGGGGAAAGAGAGGAAGTGAAAAATAAGCAACTTCCTTTTAAGCAAGTGATCTGGCAGCTGCACAAATGACTTCTGCTCCCGTTCCATTGGTAAGAATTTAGTCATGTGGCCACACCAAGCTATAAACTTATTACTGTGAAAGATGGGGAAACAGATTTTGGAGGATAATAGTCTTCCATGGATCTTATTCTAGGTCTCAGTTTCTTCATCTCTTGAATCAGGGTCTTTAAGCCTCTCATATTTGGGGTTTTTGTGATACCAAATGCCCTCAACTGCATAAACCTGGATTCTGTGTTTATTTATTGCTTTCTTATAATGTGACAGGACAAATTTCCATCTTGAAACAAGTAGATATTAAATTTTGTGTATTACTTGCTTTCTTTGAATAAAAGTGCATTATTAGATTAACAGGGTTTCATTTGTGAAGATGCAAAACTGAAGGAACTGAGAGAGTTGAATTGCTCTGTAGGAGAAATTTAGGTGTTTGGAGAAAAGCTGTCAATGACTGTAAAGCTGATTGTAACAGGATAGACTGCTTGAAAAACAGGCTAGGAGGGAGGGAAGGTATCTGGTATCCAGAGATGAACTTGGGGCAAGAACAGAACTGGTTAATGGTGATTTTTGTTAACTTTGACTGTATGTTTTATGATGTAACCCTCCAATCCATTTTCACTACAAAATCTTCCCTCTAGTGTCTTGTAGAATGGATTTTCTTTTTGAGACGTAAAGTACTGACCCCAACCCTAAGGGTAGCGCAAGGCAAGAACAATGGCTTCCACTGGCTATATAATGCAGTAGATATTCTCATTTATCTTCAACACTTGCTTCAAAAATTAAAAAAAAAAAAGTAGCCCTAGCTGGTGTAGCTCAGTGGATTGATCACAGGCTACAAACCAAAGGGTTCCTGGTTCAATTCCCAGTCAGAGCACATGCCTAGGTTGTGGGCCAGATATCCGGTAGGGGGCACATGAGAGGCAGTCACACATTGATATTTCTCTCCCTCTCTTTCTCCTTGCCTTCCTCTTTCTCTAAAAATAAGTAAATAAAATCTTAAAAAAATAAAAAGTAAAAAAAATACAAATACAAAATGACAGTCCCCCACACCAGGAAAGCAGGCAGGTTCCACTGCACTCTAAAGGCTTGCTGCCGTACCTTCTTCTGTGAGGACTCACCTGAGGGCCTGAGTTTCCTCATCCGTGACCTAAGGGACAGTCGAATATTAATTTTTAAGTTTCATTCCAATTTTACTCTTCTATGACTCAAAGTCATATGTTAAACAGAATTTAAGTAAACTAAGTCAACCATAATTTATTAGTTTGGTGGTATCAGAAAGGCAGAAATGAGCAGTGAAGAACTAAGACAATAAAATTTGGTTCAAACAAAACAAAATGCAGAGCTAAGATATATGGAGAATTAAAGAGATAGTTCCTTTCTTGGCTTTGAAAGCTATACAATTGCATCAATTCTTCACTTTGTGCATTGAGTTATTTTTCTTGTAAAAAACAAACATCATTCTTTAGTGTGTTTTTGCTCTGAGTTTACAGGAAGAAATATCTTAGAACAAGATAATTGTATATACAGAATAGATAACAAATTCATGTGATCTAAAAATTTTTAATATTTTATTTATTTGCCCTTGCTAATGTGGATCAGTGGATTGAGCTCTGGCCTGCTAACCAAAGGGTTTGATTCCCAGTTGGGACACATGCCTGGGTTTCGGGCCAGGTCCCCAGTTGGGGGGGGGGTACATGAGAGGAGACCACACATTGATGTTTCTCTCCCTCTCTTTCTCCCTCCCTTCCCCTCTCTAAAAATAAGTAAATAAATTTTTTTTAAATAAGATTTTATTTATTTATTTATTTAGATAGATAGAGGGGAAGGGAAAGAGAAGGAGAGGGAGAGAAACATTGAGTGAGAGAGAAACATTGATCAATTGCTTCTTGTAGATGCCCCATCCAGGGACCAAACCCACAACCTAGGCATTTGCCCTGACTGGGAATCAAACCGTTGACCTTTTGTTTTGCGGCACAATGCCAAACCAACTGACCACACCAGTCAGGGCAGTTTTGTACTTTTCAAAGTCCAAGAGGCTATACAGTGACATATCTCCCTTTGTTTATCTCTCCCCCAGCTCCTCTGGGGGCAAGCACTTGTTTCTTGTATATCCATGAAGAGGTATTCTCCAAATATACAGGGTGGGGCAAACGTATGTTTACACTGTTGAATATGCAAAACAGTTTATTCTTGTATTACTATTTATCAATTATTGTATTATTTTCCATATGAACAACTGTAAACCCCATCCTGTATGTCAAGTAGGATGTTATAATGAGGCCTTTTCTGTCTTAATTTCAGCTGCAGCTCCTTAGAATTTGGAAGAAAGGAGTATATACCACATATACTCACATTCCAAAGAAAGTGGCCAAACAGGACTTAAAAGGCAAAAATAAAAAACTAGCTTTGCAAACTTTAGCCAGTCTCAAGGGTATTAAAATCTTTAAGTTGAACTGGCTAGAGAGGGGAATTTTCTACGGAGAAGATTGACTTATTTCTATGTTTTCCTCATGGCCATGGGGGTTAATAGGATGGTGTTTTCCCTTACCTTAAACCCAGAAGAAGCCTTCAAAGAGCCCACTTCCAAGGCTGGGCTGGATAGCATCCCTCAGGGTTTGGGGAACATGGGGGAATGGTGTCTGATGAACACCTGGGGAATCTAAGGTGAGAAAGTATGGCTTTAGGCCTAAGAGGCAGAGAATGAAGAGGCCAAACTTCCCCAGGAGTGAGCTGAGTTAATGTGAAGGCCAAGTACACTCATGGGCAAAAACCATGTTGAATTTGGTTTAAAAGCAATATTGCCTAATTTGGCTGCCCAGAGGGGCATGAGACCCCCAGCAGAAAGTGTGTTTGTGTATAACCATAAGACAACCAAGGGCTAAGGATCAGAGATGGACGTAGCCTACCAGAGAAGAGAGTCAACCACATCACAGGAATTGCAATCAGAGGTTCCCAATTGCAGAGATTCCTAGTTTGGGGATCTCTGAGAAAACCACAGAAGAGGTCCGGAATCAGAACCAGAACCTGCTACTCCTAGCAGACCAGAGGAGTTTAGAGAAGCAGAAGAGAGTCAGTAGAAGACCAAGGCTGATAAGGTGAGGAACCTCCCAGCCTGCCCCTTTCCTCATGTTTAATGAAGAGCTGAGTTGGAAAAGGAAGAAGCTCTAATTTACACAGGAGTTTGTAACTGCAACTATTTCACTGACTGGCCAATTTAATTACAGAAATGAAACTGTTATTGGAAATAAAAGTGCCCTGAAGACTTTTAATGTTCTAAAAGTGACCAAGAAAGTTATGATCTTGCACAAGATTTTCTTGGAGGTTTAAAGGGATAGTGAAGGGAAAGAATGAAGTTGCTTTTTACTTTTACCTTATTTTGAGTGTGACCCATTTAATAGGATTGTTACAAAGGCATATATGTGCATACCATACATTCTGTTCTACAATTTCCTTTTTTATCATAGTATAGCTGGATGGCTGTTCCATATTATTATAGTATATATAAATTTACTGCATTCTTTTAAACAGCTGCTAGTAGACCATTATAAGGATGTATACGATTTATTTTAATCATTCCCTTTTAAATTCTTTTTTAGAGAAGATTGTATTTATTTATTTTTAGAGAGAGGGGAAGGAAGGGAGAGAAAGATTGATGAGAGAAACATTGATCAGTTGCCTTTTGCACACCCCCAACCAGGGACCTGGCCCACAACCCAGGCATGTGCCCTGACTGGGATTCAAACTGGTGACCTTTTGGTTCACAGGCCAGTGTTCAATCTGCTAAACCACACAAGCCAGGGACAATCATTCCCCTTTAAAGTGTTGTCAATATGTTAGTAAATCTTAATCTGTAAAGGAAAATGTAGAAAGAAATTTAAAACAAACACTTTTAACGCTTCTACTGTTGTACTTAAACATACACTTTCTAAGTATCTATTTTATGTGAAAGGTATTTCCATTTTATTATTTTATTTTTATTTTAGATATTTTCATTTTAGAGAGACTTTGTAAAAAAAAGAAAAGACACTATTGACACTCATTGCTAAGCTTCAGAGTAATCCACATCATAATTATCCACTGGATGATTGTTATTAGTGATTGAAAGCTGAAACTGAAAGCATTCAATATCAGGGAAAGCAATTATGATTAAATTTATTCTGGAACTTGGCTGAACTGCATAAATACATTTTTATTACAATATCTTAATACTTCCTAGGTGAGTAGAAGTTAATCAATTATTTTAAAAATTACTTTGTCTGTTTAACCATTTTGTGCTTGTTAAGTATTGAACTCTGTTCTAACTTCATTATTAGTATAAACTTATTTAATCCTCATAACAACCCTAGGAAGTATTGTCATTACATCCAGTGTACAAATGAGGAGACTAAGGCCTAGAGAAGCTAAATAACTTGACCAAAGTCACATAGCTAGAAAGTGACAGAGCAAGGATTTGAATACAGGAAGTCTGACTGTGGAGTTCATAATCATAGTCAGTATACCATATTATCTCCCTGTAGGCTAACTATAAGTGTCAACGCAAAGATTAAGACTTATGGAGTGCTTTCTTAAAGTAGAACTAGTTGTCAAAGCCATAATCTTCAACACCATCATCATTAACAACAAAATTTGATGATGAATGCACGTTACACAAAAGACACCATTTTGGCATTGTGGGTAAAAGATACAACATGGTCCCTGTCCTTGAAGGGACCAAAATTAATCTAATTTTCCTGTTGAGTCAAAGGAAATTGCCAGAGGCAGTATTCTATGGAGTTACCAGGGCAGTTCCAAGGGTGGGGCACGGGGTGTGTGGAATATGAAACCTGATAACTTTATGCAAATGAGGAAAAAATAAGAGAAAACCAGGATGTAAATTCAATCAGCTTGGGACTAGAGAAGAGCTAATATATGAGAGGGTTCAAAAGAGACTAAGCAAAGAGATCTTGAATCTTTACCTGGGTGAGAGTTTCAGTGTTGACTACAGATTGTTTGTTACCAGTGACTTTTGCTGTGGGTGTGGTGAGGAGAGTCAAAGAGTTATAGAGTTAAACCAATAGGAAAGAGTTGTGTCTGCCCATCCCCACGGGAAATCAAGGCTCCAACATACTACTTCCTTCAGGTAGTACTCTTTTAATAGTATACATAAGAAATTTATAGATGTGATTGGCTAATCTTGATAACCATTCAGCTGAGAGAGATCTAAGGCAAGAAGGGAAAATTTAAACACCTACAGAGTCCAGGCTGATGACTCTGAGCGAGTGTAGCAGGTCGGGGTAGCCAAGTGACCAGTGCTTACTCCCTTTGACAACATTCAACAGCCCCTCTGGGTGCAGCAGCTCAGGATGTTATTGTTTAACTATTTCATGCCAGTAATCATTGTGTTTGCGGTAGGAATCTACTCTAGGCAAAGTGATACTTAGCTGAAAAGTTGAATAGCTTAAAAAGAAGTTAAATAAATATTCCAGTTTTATTTTTTAAAGGTTCTAAGGAGCAGTCAGGAACATGAGGGTTGATGGGTCTCCAACAAAGGAAATGTTTATGACAAAAGGTAGAGACAGCTGGATTCTAGGTTCATCCTAGCTGTTTTGTTTTCTCAGTGTATAAACAGCCTTTAGACTTATTTTCAGAGACAGAAAGGAAGGGGCAAAGCTAAAGAAACTGGGTCAGACCACAACAAGTCTTAGGTGGGATGGGGTGGAGGAGGAACCCCAGGAAGTAGAGCAGGTGGTGACAGCTGTGAGGAGTAGAGGAATGAGTGCTGAATCCCTAGGGAGCCTGCTGAAAGCAAGAAACAGACTTGGGGGGAGGTGGCCTAGAAGTAGGAATAGAGCTGGCACTTCTTAAAAGCCTTGCCTGTGGGGTTCTGGGATAGTGCCCAATGTAAACATTTTTAAAGCAACCAAACTGGAGAAACTATGAAACTCTGCCTGATTGAATATAATTAGTTAAAATTAGCTGGTATAACGTTTAGGTCATTTGGTTTAATTTGCCCAAGTTGACTCTGCAAAGGATGCCACCATTTAGCATGAAATCATGTTCCACTTGTCTTTGGGGGTTTACTTGCAGTCAAGTAAGAAATTTCACTAATGAATAGCTCAACCATTATCTTGTCTATTTAAAAGACTGTTTGTCCTAAATTGATTTCCTTCATCTCCTACATATCTAAAATTTTTGCCTTCATCTTATCATGCCCAAAATAAGCTTCTAAGAATAAAGTAATGAGCCCTGGCCAGAGTGGCTCAATGGGTTGGGTATCCTCCTGTGAAGTCAAAGGTCACCAGTTGATTCTCAGTCAGGGCACATGCCTGGGTTGCGGGCCTGGTCCCCACCTTCCCAGCCCCCAACCACCGCCCCCCACCCCACTGCCACCCTGTTGGGGAGCAGACTAGAGGCAACTGATGTGAAAGGCAACTGATCAAGCTCTCTTTCTCTCTACCTTCCCCTCTCAATAAATAAATTAAATCTTAAAAAAAAAAAATAAAGTAGTGAAAAGTCTTGAGGAAGAGAAAGAAGGTGATGAAATTTGTTAGTTTTACAAGATCACAGATAAGAAATCTTCAGTCCTCTAATCTAAGAAGTTTAGACTTTTACATTTAACACTTTATTCCTATTTGATTGGATTTTGTTTGTTTCAAAAATTCTATGTATAAATTTTAGGAAAGTAAGTATATATGGCCACCATAGTTATCCTAATCCATATGCTGCAATTTGGAAAAATAAAATACTTATTATTTTAGAGAGCAGCCAAGAAAGAACTTCAGACAGTGAATAATGTCAGAAATGTAGTTCTTCATTTTGGAAATGTATTGATTTAATCTATAATGCATGTAACAAATTTAAATGATAGACTTAAAGTAGACTGAAAATTTCTGTTAGAAAATAAGATATTTGCAGCTTTCCTCAGTAAAAAAAAATACACTGGGCTTCTAACTAATGGTTAATTATATACAAGTAGATTTGCCTAATAAAGCCTCTGCTTCAGAGATATCTAGAAGGTTTTTTTAATCCAAACTTCCTGTTAGATCACTTCAAGGCACAGTACAGTTTATTAAGTAATACTGTTTTCTAAAAAGAAGTCAAATATATTATAATGGTCTACCAAATTACTTAATATACATGGAGTTGCCTTCTTAAAATGTTCCTGTTCAAAGGGTCCACATATTGTTGGTTACCAAAAGCCCTTCTAACTATAATTAAAAATAATACTTTAAGATAGCTATTGAAATAAGTAATTTGGTAATCACCTTTTGAAAATAAATTTAAGCAATACCTTTTTAGTTGCATAGCAAAATATTTATTACAAATAAATTACGTTCAAAATAACTATGTGTTAAAATATAGATATTCCCTAAAGATCTTCCCCCACCCCTTAGATAAATTTACCTTCTCTAACAAAAAGATTCCAGAATGTGGCAGGTGGGTGGTACATGAAGTCTTACAGCCTAAGCAAAGTAAACTTAGGAACAGATTTTAAAAAATAGATCGAGTGTTTTCTAAGCTACTGCTTGCCTCCACTAGCCAGCTGAAGGCTTTAAATAATTTAATCCCTACAACAACTGCCAGCTCCAAGTGGAAGCCTTAGACAAGGCCTGGAATCACTGAGGACCCCAACAGGTGCAGTCTAATAGTGCTTCCCTAAATCTGCTGCTGACCTATGTTTGCACATGTGTAGGACGCTATATCCTTAAATTCAATAGGACACTAATTAAATCAATCCAAATGCCTCTTGTTTTGTCCGATCTTCCACTATTACCTAAGACATTCCTCCATTTTTTTTTTCTAGAGAAATACTTAGCACAATTTGTGGCCAGCATATGAGTTTGTTTTTAGTGTTACTTTTCTAAGCAAGATCCCTGTTATTACAGGTTAAGTTTTGGAAAAGACATTAACTAATAAATTACTTTCTTCCTACCACTATTGCTCTTTCCATCCAACTAACTTTTCTATACTAGCACTTATGAAGTACCATTAGAGTAGCTCAGATAGTTTTTCTTTTATACATTTATAAGATGTACCAGAATGTACTTGTTGCTTATGTATTCAAATATATTTACAGAGAAAATTCACACATACCTTTTATATAACCAAACTGAGAACTATTCCTACCAAGTAATACCAAAAAAGAAAAACCAAAAAAGAAAAGGCCACTGTCATGCCCTCAATAATCAATATATTATGATATTATAATAAAATCTTTGCCAGATATGCATAAATGGAAGTTTAAAAATTAATAGCTACTTGGATATTCATAAGCAAAACAATGAAGCTGGACCCTTACTTTATACCATATACAAAAATTAACTCAAAATGGATTAAAGATCTGCCCTAGTTGGGTGGCTCAGTGGATTGAATGCTGGCCTGCAAACCAAAGTGTCACTGGTTCGATTCCCAGTCAGGGCACTTGCCTGGGTTATAGGCTGGGACCCCAGCTGGGGGCGTGCAAGAGACAACCATACATTGATGTTTCTCTCCCTCTCTTTCTCCCTTCCTTCCCCTCTGTCTAAAAATAAATAAATAAATAAATATTTTTTTAAAAAAAGATACCACCTCATACCTGTTAGGATGGCCACTATTAAAAGAACAAAAAATAACAAGTATTGGTAAAAATGCATAAATTGGAACCCTTGTGTTCTGTTGATGGGAATGTAAAATGGTGTGACAACTATGAAGAACAGTATGGAAGTTCTTCAAAAAAATAAAAATAGAGCTACCATATCATCCAGCAATCCCACTACTGGGTATATATCCAAAAGAATTCAAAACAGGATCTCAAGTATATTTGCATACCTACTTTCATTGCAGCATTATTCACAGTGGCTAAGAGGTTAAATAAAGCAATCTAAATGTCCATCGATGGAGGCATGGATAAAGAAAATGCTGTATACATGTGACCCAACTATTCCACTTCTGGGTATTTATATAAAGAATATGAAAAGACTAATTAAAAAAGATATATGCATCCCTACATTCCTATATTCATTGAAACATTATTTACAATAGCCAAGATATGGAAACAACCTAAGTACCCACAGATAGATGAAATGAGAAAGAAGATGTGGATTTTGGAGCTTCCGGCCAAGATGGAGGCATAGGCAGACGCACTGTGCCTCTTCTCACAACCAAATTAAGGACAACAAAGATTTAGAAACAAGAAAACAACCAGATCTCAGAAAATCAAACTGTTTGGAAGTCCAACAACGATTCATCCAGACCGGTAAGAGGGGCGGAGTAGCGGCAGGAAAAAGTGGAGGTGCGGCTGGGCACGCAGGCAGCGCGGCTGGCAGCCCCCAGGTGCAACAGGCAGCGACTAGCAGACCCCGGACACGGGGCAGCAACTGTGCAGAACCAGTGAGGCCGCACAAGGCAGCTGGCTGACCGGGTGGTCCCACATTCACGTGCGGATAATCCAGGCAAAGGGGAAGCGGTGAAAGGAACTGGAATCTGAGCGAGAGTAAAGCAACCGCCATTATCTCCTCTCAGACCCCGCCCCCTCATACAGCGTCACTACCCAGCGACCGGGCTGTCCCGCCCTGGGGAACACCCCTCACTACGTAACAGCCGCGACTAGATAAAACAAACAAACAAACAAAAAAAAAAACAACCCAGAAATGGAAATGGCTCAAACCGGAGAACAAATCAAAGCCCCAGAGCCAATTTATCTAA
>PVKU01011949.1:0-39288 GCA_004027475.1 Anoura caudifer
CCCCCCCCCCCCACCCCGGCTGCCATGTCAACCCTCCGTCAATGCCTTGAGTCAGCAAACAAAAGTTCAGGGACCCTGTGCCCTGTGTCAGGCTGGTCCTTTTAGTAACAGAAAACCCCCTGTGAATAAGGTGGGTTAGTGAGCCCCTGTACATGGAGCTTGAGTTTTGAGTGGGGGAGTCCAGGGTGGGGCAGGGGCTGCAAGGACTCAGGGCAGCCCCAGTGCCCTGGCCCTGGGTGGGGCTGGGAAGCTGCCCATTGCCTGGGGTGGACCTGAACCAGCTGAGACCCAGCGGGATGGAGCTGCCCAGGTCTTGGCACCAAACTGTCATTAGGAGAGACCCTGTGCCCAGCTAGGCTGCCGAGGAAAGGGCAGCAGGAAAAATCCAGTTTGAACTGGCACGGCGGCTGCCAGCATGGGAAACCCCTGAAGAAAGAACTTCCTCAGGCTGGTGGCTGCCGGGCCCACAGCAGTGCCAGCCCGTCAGAGGGGGGCTTCCTGAGTCTGATTCCCAGCAGCCCCAGTCGCCTGACTCCAGCCTGGGGACTCACCCAGGAGCCCCATGGCCCCAGAAAAGGGCTGGACGCTGGCCTGGAGGTGGCCGCAGCCCAGAGTGCCCTGGCTCGCAGGGCTGCCCTCTGGGGCGCTCTGGCTTCTTCCCCACAAGATGAGGCTCGAGTCCCACCTTGGACCCTGGGCTCCTGGGGCAGGAGGAGCAACACCAGCAGGGTCCACCCTGCAGACAGACCCTGGGGTCTTTTCTCACACTCCCTCCATCCAGAGAAGGCCGCGGGTCAGGGCGGCAGCAGGCCTCTCAGAGCAGGGCAACGCGAGCGTATCGGCTTCCCCACCCGCCACACACACAGCCAAGGTGGAGGCAGGACCTGGGAGGCCACCGCCTCTGCCTGCCGAGCGAGGTCTCCTTGGGCCTGAGCCGTGAGCAGCAGGCGCTGGGCGGTGCGGCCTCTGCACTGCATCCAAAAACGAAGTGTCCAGGTGACTGTTTGAAAATGAGTGGCCTTCGTCCCTGCCTGTCACGTCCCAGACACTGGGACTCCACGAGGGTGGACCTGCGGGCCCTGGGTCATTGTGAAGCATTTTCGTATGTTTTGAAGAATTTCCCAGGTCTTTTTAATTCTTTTTTGCATTAAAAACAATTTCTGCCCTGCCCACTGTGGCTCAGTCGGTGGCTGAGTGTCGCCCCACAAAGCCAAAGGTCAAAGCCAGTTAGAGTCCCAGGCAGGGCACTCGCCTGGGTTGCCGGCCAGGTCCCGGTTGGGGCACGAGAGAGGCAAGTGATCGATGTTTCCCTCCCTCTTTTTCTCCCTCCCTCCCCTCTCTCTAAGGTAAATAAATAAAATCTAAAAATTAAAAAACAATTTCTCTGGGAAAAAAACACCAACCAGTTGCTCTGTTTGGAATATTGACAAGATAGAACAGCCAGGAAGTTCAGCACAAAGGTCCTCGATATTTCTCTTTACTGCTTTCCTTAGGACTGCTTGTGACAGGACAGTAAGTGAATACAGACCGGGAGAAGCCTGGACCCTGGTTCTCGGCCCACTCCCCACTCACCTGTGTGCACAGGTGCACACGACCTACCAGCTGAAGAGGGGTTCATTCATTCACCTGGCAGGTTTTTGTTAAGATTCCCTCTGCGCCAGGCACTCTTCCAGCACTTGCGCACGCAGCAGCAAACAAGGTGAAGACCCTGCCTTCCTTGAGCTATATTCTGGGTGGGGGATTGGATTCAGACCAGAAACATGAAGTGAAACAGAATGAGTAAGTTATATCATTTGCTAGAAGGTGCTTAGCCCTGGCTGGTGTAGCTCTGTGGACTGAGCGTGGGCTGTGAACCTAAGGGTCGCCGGTTAAATTCCCAGTCAGGGCACATGCCTGGGTTGCGGGCCAGGTCCCCAGCTGGGGGTGTGCAAGAGTCAACCACACACTGATGTTTCTCTTCCTCTCTTTCTCCTCCCCCTCTACCTAAAAATAAATAAATAAATAAAATCTTTTTTAAAAAGATACTTAGTAATTACTATAGGGAGTAAAAACAGCGAGGTGAGGGCAATGGAGAACAGGGGCTCTGGAGGTGAGATGGGATGGGCCTCAATGAGAAAGGGACATTCGATCAGATGTTTGGAGAGGGAGGAAGCCATGTGGTTGCCTGCAGGGGACTGTCCCAGCCAGGGGACCAGCCCATGCAAAGCCCTGAGGCAGAATGTGCCTGGTGAGCGGCAACCAGGCAGTCACTGTCTCTGATGTTAGGAGAGGCCGGAGAAGATGGGAGGGGCGCATGAGGGCTAATAAGAGGGGCAGGTGCTATGGGGCTTTGTCAGCCTCCCCAGGGACTTAGGGTTTTTCCCTGGGAAAGATAAGAGCCCCTGTAGGATCCTGAACACAGGGGGGGCAGGAAATGACTCAGTAGCAACTCTAAGTTTCAAATGGATTATTCTGGCTGCTGCACTGAAACTAGACTCCGCGTGGGGGTCGGGGAGCCAGGGGTGAGCCTGACTGAGAGCTACTGCAGTGGTTCAGACAGAAAGGCTGAGTGGCTCAGCCCGGATGGCGGCTTGGTCCAGGAGAGACGCTGGGCTGTCCTGAAGGTAGAGGCAGCAGGGTTCCCTGATGGTTGGGGGAAGAGGAGAGGGACAGAAACAAATCGAGGGGGACTCCAAAGCTATCTAGGGACTGGGCCTGCCACCACATCCCCTGAGGGAGCCGGGGAAAGAGCAGGCTTGGAAGGGAGATTAGCTTAGCCAATGAAACATTTCAGACACTGACTGGACATCAAAGTGGAGATGCCAAGGTGATTGCTACATGTGTGACCTGAGTTCAGTAGAGTAGCCAGTGCTGGATCTTCAGATTCCGGAGGCAGGGGAGCAGGTGGGACTCAGAGCCAGGGGCCTGGATGCCATGGGGGAGGTGCATTTACGTAAAGGAGGGCAGCAGTCAGGACTGAGCCCTGGAACATTCCTGTTAGGTGGTGGGAGAGATGAGGTGGAACCGGCACGGGGCTGAGCAGGAACAGACAGGCGGTGGGAGGAAACCCAGGAGAGTGAGGGCACCGGGAGCCGGGCCAGCGTCAGGTGCTCCGGGAGGTGAGGGTAGAGAACAGACCAGCATGAGGGCTGCTGAGGACCTTGACCAGGGAAGGCAAGCCCAAATGCGGTGGTTGAGGAGAGAGAGGAAGGAGCTGGAAAGGCCACATGGAGACAGCTTGTGTGACGTGAGAGGGGCAGGGCCCAGAGGCTCTGGTGGAAACTGGGAAGAAGAAGCTATGGAGGGTAAGAGACTGGAAGAAGCTGGTAGGATGGTGGGTTGGAGGCAGCTGGAGGACTCCTGGGCCAGGCGCTGGAGGAACTGAGCCGGGAGACAGTAGATGGTGGCATCGGGGAGTATGCAGGGTGGCCAAGCTCTGGTGGCCAGGGTCACCCTGGGTCCCAGGTACAGCCAGCCAGGTACATCAAGGAGCCCATAGAGGGACTCAGAGAAAACAGCACTCGTCTGCCTTGACCTCAATTTAAAATCACCCAGCAACCGAATAACTTTCAAACAATGTAGAACAGTAATAATTGACTGGAAGTTACTTAGAAATAAAGAGTAGCCCTGGGGGCCCTGGCCGGGTAGCTGAGTTGGTTAGAGTGTGTCTGATACACCCATGTTGTGGGTCAGGGGACGTACAAGAATCAATCAATAAATACATAAGTAAATGGAATAATACATTAATGTTTCTCTCTCTCTGTCTCTTCATCTCTCTCTCTCTAAAAAAATCGATTCAACCATGACCGGTGTGGCCCAGTGGGTTGGGTTCCATTCTCGGTCAGAGCACATGCCTGGGTTGCAGGGCACAGTCAGTTCCTTGGTAGGGGCCGCACGAGAAGCAACAACTGTGTTTCTCTTCCTCTCTTTATCCCTCCCTTCCCTGTTCTCTAAAAATACATAAATAAAATCTTTTTTAAAATCAATCAATCAATTCAATTCAATTAAAAAAAAAGTATACCTGGGGAAAAAAGTCTGAAAGAACAAAATGGTTTTCAAAACCACACAAGGCTGCTAACCTGCCCCGCCACTCTCGGTGAGACTCGACAGAATTCGACAGAGACCTTAGAAGGCTGTCTCTGCCGCCCCCTGGCGGTCAGCAGCCAAGGTCTGGGCTCTCCGGGACCCAACTGACACGTCGCCCCAGCCGCTAGCTGAGCTGATCAGCTCTGGGCTGTGCAGCCGGGTCCTGAGGATCCAAGGCAATTCAGGGAGGCTTCCTGGCTGACTCAGGGGAAGAAGGAAGGCAGGGAGGCTCGGGGCAGGGCTGGAGAAGAGAAGTTGCAGAGAGAGGTAGCCCCCCCACCCCGCGCTGGGCATCCTGGGCAGGGGAGTGAGGAGCTGCCAGTCCTACACTTGGCAGGGTCCTCAGGGAGCCAAGCTCGGGCCCCCTCGGGCTCCCTGACCTTGGAAGGGTTCCCAGAACGGAGAAGAGGGCCAGACTCGCAGATCCAACCTTGACCAAGTGTTCTGAGAGCCCCTCCAAGTATTGCCTAGCTCCTCTTCTTATCCTGCCCACGTCTTTGGGGTCAAACTCGGCCGGGTACCCAGAGCGCCCACAGCGCACCCGGCTCTGGGCTGCGCGCAGGCGATGGGCGTGGAACCACCTGATCTTCAGGAAGCAGGGGAAGTGCCCACCAGGAATAATCACCCAAATTAACGTCTAATCGATGCTGTGAATTTGAGATGGAGGCGAGAGAGCCCTGGAACAGAGGATGCGAAGAAGCTAGGGCAAGAAAAAGCAAAAAAGCGGGTGTCACGGGACTGTCTGAGGATGGGCCGTGGGGTGTAGGCTGGAGGACTGCCTGGAGGCCAGAGCAGGGAGGGGCCTGCGTTAGGGCGTCCCGGGGAGCTCTGAGCAAGAGTACGCCGAAAGCCTGCCGTCCTGTGCAGGGACGGCCTCTCTGGCCACCCAGTAGCAGGTCGGCGGAGGCGGGAGAACGGAGCGGGAGGGCAGGCGCGGTGGGGGTGACCGCGAGGGAAAAGGTGGCCGCGGGGGGCGGGGGTAAGAGGGCAGGGGTAAGAGGTCTGCTCCCGCGCTGTGCCTTAGACCCACCAGGAGGCGCCGTTGCCCCGCGAAGCCGTTGCCGGGTTGCGGGCGGCTACTGAAACCCTGCTCTCCTGCCTAGAGAGGCTCCGGAAGAGGCGGGGCAGCGCGCGCAGAGGCCTCTTCCGGCTTCAACTCGGGGCGTGGCGGGGGGGCGTGGAGGCCTCCAGGGCGGAGGCCACGAGGGGCGGGCTGTGGGTGTCAGAAGTTGGGGAGGCGGCGGTGCGAGGGGACTGTGGGGGGGCCGGAGCCGAAGGCAGGGGCGGGCTTCTGCGAGCCTGCACCCTCAGCAGCTCTGCGCCTGCCTCCTGTCCCGTTCCGTTGTGAAATACAGACCTGGGGGTCCCAGGGATTCCGACGCTGGCCAAGACCTGGGAGCAGGGATAGGAAGGCGTCCCAGCGTTGGAGAAATGGGGAGAGAGCCCCAACAGAGGAGGTGGAGAGGTCCACAAAGGTGGGGAAGCAGGCGTGGGAGCGAAGGGAACCCCTTTAGATTGATTTTCTTTAAGTGCTCGAGCAGTGTCCATTTGGAGGAGAGGGAAAGCCAGTGGGTAAGACTGAAGGGGCCCGGCCGGCCCAAAGCTGCTGGAGGAAACAAGTTCCGCCCAGTTACATGAGCCCCCACCCCCCGCCCTTCTCCCCAGAGCTCCCCTCGTCTAGGGGACCTGAACAGCCCAGTGTCCCTAGGCTTCACTGCATTACTCTTCTCTGCCTGTACTACAAGATGGTTACCCCCTACCTCCCTTCCTGCCTTCTCTCTTACCCACAGGAGGCACTTCCTAGAGCCAGAGGGAACTTGAAAATAGATCATTTCACTCTGCCTTCACACCCTCAGATGGTTTCCATCACACTTGGAACAAAGTTCAAACTCTTCCCTGCCCCGTAGTCCTGAGGACCTGGCCCTTGCTGACTGCCCTCCGGCTCAGCCCCCAGCCTGGCCTGTGTTGTAACACCATCCCCGTCAGCACCTCCTGGCCTTCGGGGCCTTCGAACTGGCTGATAGCATCTCCAAAGGTTTCCTCCAGGAGCCTGGAGCAGTCCCCGGCCAGAGCCAGACTCCTGCCTGACTCCTGAGTACTGTAGTTCAGTTGCAGCATTTGCTGCTTACAGTGAAGTCCCGCGCTCCCAGGGCTCAGTGACCAGCCCTCCCAGGACATGCACCCCTTCTCCCAGTCCCTATCGGCAGGAGACCCAGAGCCTAGCTAGCCGAGCCTTGGAGGCACCTCATGGGCTGCTTGCTACTGTCTCACCTTCATTAGGGCTCTTTTTGCTCCTACATTAAATTAAATTTCAGGAAGCAATGCTAATGAAGGCCCTAACAAGTCATGGGAGAGGCTACCAGCCTTGGCCTTTGGGCAGCGAGGCAGGGAGGGCTGTGCAACCAGGTAAGCAAAGGAGTGGCCCCTGGGATGGGAGTGATTGTTGCTTCCCAGGCCCTCAAAGGCCCCTGTGTTTCCCAGGGGAGGTGGCCTTTAGAGACTATGTATGTGGCAGGCACACTGGCAAATTGATCCATTAACTCTTCAAAAACAAGGAGAGGGGCTCAACTTAGACCTTGGCCCCAAAGCTCCCAGAGCACACTGGGTGACCTCCCAAGGCCCCGGGCAGTCCTGCCCCCAGGCATGTCGCCCTGAGTGCCAAGACCAGTTGGATTTGCAGGGTTGGACATGAGTGGCAGGCTTGGGGATGCAAGGGCCAGCTGCAGGCTCCACCCCACTCCTGCCTCCGCGCGCCCCGGGGACTGGAGAAATCTCTGCCTGCCCGCTCCTCGGTGATGCTCGTGACAGACCTCTCCCACTGCTGTCCCCTTGGTGTCGTTATTCTGGTCAGGCTGGCCTCCCTTCTGTTCCAGGAACACCCAGCCCCTTCCTGCCCTAGGCTTTTTGTACTTTCTGTCGCCTCTCCCTGTCACTCTTCTGGCTTGTGGAAAAGTTGGTCCCTTACCATCGTTCATAGGTTCCCTCCTCAGACTGTTCCCACCTGCATATACCTCCCAGTGGCTCTCGTGTCACCCCTGTTGATTTTCTCCAAAACTGGGCAGCTCATCCCCGTTTACCTTGTTTGGCATGTGCTCCTGGAGTGCAGGGTCCCAGATGCCTCCCTTGCCCTGGGTTTCTTGGCACAGTAGGGTCACAGTAAACTCTAGATGACCCTCCTCCCAGATTCTCCTCCCCCCACCCTCATCCATGTCAGGTGAAACCCCCTAGCCTATCCAGAAACTTCTGTCAAGGGATGTGTGTGTGTGTGTGGGGGGGGGGGGGGTTGCTGAGCTCTCCAGGACAAAGACAATAGTCTCTGAAGGAGGTGAACGAGCAGGAAGGGGGACCCTGGGCCCCAGGCTTGGGGCTGTTTCTCTGGGAGGGAGAGAAGCCTGGGAAGACAGGTTTGAAGGAAGGGACGGAGTGGACAGTGTAGCTGACTCCAATCTCAGAACGGCTGCTGGGCTAAGAGGAAGGGGGAAGTGCAGGGGGCGGGCCAGGAGGTGGAGCCTGGCTGTAGCTGCTGAGGTCTACAGTTGGAAGCTTGCTGGGGCCTTGTGTGCCAGGCTGTGATTTGGCGGTCACAGGGCCTTGCCAGGACTCCCTGCCACCTGGGAGCCATGGTGCTGGAATGGTCAAGATCTTGGCTCCCTGGGATCCCTGGGGGGTTCTGCCTGTTCCTGGACTCAGGGTGGGGTAGACACACCCATCCCGAAACTGCCTTTGGGGAAGTGCCGGCAGCTTCCCCTTCCTAGAGCTTGTAGGCCGGGGTGTCTGTCACGGCCCTCGGAGGGGGTCTCTGCTGCTCAGGGTGGGAACTTGGGAGAAGCTAGGTGTGCTCCTGGGCCTGTGGTCAGCCCCAAGGCTATTCTGGCTTTCCAGTGAGCTGGCAGCTGCCACTTCCCCCTTCCAGCTGAAGTGCCACCTTCAGTTTGGCTGGGTGTCATTTTACTGTCTTCGTGGTCTAGTCCAGGTGGTGCGGGGCTGGCAGGTGCTGGTCCATGCCATGCCACCTCTGGCTAGGAGCCCACCCGTGCTGCCCGAATGATGTCTCTCAGAAGGATTTCTGGGTCCCTGAGTGTGAAGGAAGCAGGTGCCCGAAACATCCCTCACTGGATGACCTGACCTTGGATGGGTCCTGGCCTCTCCTGGCCTCAGCTGCCTCAACTGCCAGGCATGGGCTTCCTCCATCTCTGACCCTTGATTTGCTCCTCGGCTCTTCCCCAAAGCCACCCTCCCAGTCCCACCTCCCTGTCCCCTCTTCCTGAACTGTTCTTCCTCAATGCACTTCTCCCTCGAGCACTCTCACGTCACCGTCACCTCCACTGAGAAGGCTCCCTGACCTTCGTTTCTTCCTTCTTTGCACACACGACCAGGCCCAATATTTTTACTGTGTCTGCAGGGTTAGCTGCTTGCATCTCTCCCAGCTCCAGAAGAAGGGGCCCCTGGCAGGGTGAAGTAGAATTTGTGGGGTTTGTTCATTTAGTTTGACAAACATTTAGCCATCCTCAAGGATTATGCCGCAAGGGAAGTGGAGTCAGAGACCTGGTGTGACTGAGACAGCACCAGGACACTGGGGTCTGGCTAGGGAGGGGGCAGACTGAGGACACCAGGATACTGGGAGTCAGAGAAGCCCAGCCCCAACCAGGGAAGGAGAGGTGGGGAGGAGGGGTGAGTGCGGAGGGGATGGGGACTGCAGGGCACCGTCAGGATGCTGCAGCACTGGTGTGCGGCCAGCGGAGGGGGAGGGAGGAGAGCCTTGGATGGGGGCAGACCTGGGGGCCTTGGAGAAATCACCGTTGTAACCACTCAGCCCTGCTGAGGGCTTCCCACAGGCCGTGTGCATTCGGAACTTCTCACCCACCTTTCCTCCTCTGTCCTGACCTCAGCCAGTGCAGTGGGTAGAAAATGACTTCAGGCCCATTTTACTGATGAGAAAACTGAAGCACAGGGAGTTTCTGGTACTTGTCCAAAGTACTATGCAGCTGGCAAGTTTGCAGACTGCTCTGCAGAACCTGTGCTGAGGACTTCCACCCCACCACCTCTGCCTCCTACACCGTCCAAAGCACTGTGTGTATGGGCTGTAGCCTCAGGGCACTGGGGAGCCACAGAAGGTTTGTGAGCAAGAGAGTGATGTGATTTCTTTCAGCAGGTTCCCCTTTGCTGCCATGTAGAGGATGGGTTATAGGGGAAACAGAAGAGCCATGGAGAAGGCTGGAGGCCTAGGATAAGGGGCTGTGGAGACACAGAACTGGGAAGGGGAGTTGAGGAGGGGGAGCAATTGACAAGACACAGGGCGGGGTGGTCATGGCTCCGGAGTCATGGCGGGTCATGGTGCTCACAAAGTCAGGACTGCAAGAGCAGCGCCAGCAGGGGAGTCCAAAGTGTCTAGTGTCAGGGCGGTGTGGGACTCACGGGGCTGGCGGTCAGGGGAGAAGGTGGGCCAGGGTGGCTGTGTGGGGTCTGGGCCCCTGAGTAGGAGGTATTTGACTAGAGTAGCAAACGCAGGCCTAGCCCTAGCCCTGGGGACCCCCATGGAGCTGAAGAGGGAGCAGTCCAGCCCAGAGGGGTAGAAGCAGAGGTTGCTGGACTCTCTGGGAAAAACACTGAACTGGAAGGGAGTGGCTAACTGGTGGGGAGCGTGCGAGGACTACAGGACATGGGCTGGGGCTGGGGGAGGCCATACTCCTGGGGGCGCCATCCTGCCCCGCCTCCATGGATTGGGGTCTGTGTCTGCCCACCTCTGGTAAGCCAGGCCTCCAAGGAGCTGACAGGTTCTCCCTGTTGCCCGGCAACTGCAAGAGCTGTTGGCTGTTGCTAGGAGCAGGCTGGGGAGGCCAGAGCAGGGAGGATCGGCTCTCAAGCATGGGGAGGAGCTGGTGGGGGAAGAGGCAAGCCCTGGAGCTGTTTGTGGTCTGTGGGGACAGGCTGTGTGTGCCCATCTGTATAGTGGACTGTGGATTAGAGGCATAAATAAAGCATGCCCTGAGTGTCTGTGTCCCTGGGTAGACATTAGGTGTCTTCACCGTGTTTGCTCCATGCTTTTGGTGGTGCCTGCCTGAGCTTTGGCTCCAGGAAGCCTAGAAGGAACCATCAGAGGACTTACAAGCCAATGGCACTTCAACATGGGAGCTCTTCAGATAGAGATACACAGACGCTCCAAGGAGAGCAGACAGCCTGAAGACCGGGAGCTGAACCGAAATGTGTGCTGGGGTGGGAAGGGGGGAGTCTGTGCTGCAGAGGGGGCTGTGTGTTGGTGGTGGCCAGCTCCCCTCATGGCTTTGTGGACCTTCCTGGTCTTTGGGCTGGAGTCTCCCCAGCTGTCCCGCTAGAAACGCTGCTGCCTCCACCCCACCTTTGCCCAGTCACAGGGTTGCAGCCACGGTCTAGTGGAAAGGCAGTAAGATCATGGCCACTATGTTTCCAGAAGTCAGGTAGCATCTCTCTCCCTCCCTGTCTCTCCTTCTCCCTTGGGTCCCGGTCGCAGAGTTCCAGGCTGGAGTCCAGAATGGCTGTCTGCAGGAGCATGCCACCTGGAAGATCAGAGAAGGGTGGATGCGTCTTGGAAGACTAGAGAAGGCACCCCAGCAAAGGTGCAGAAATGGCAATAGACTTTATTTTTAAATGCAATCCAGAAAGAGAAGGGGCCAAATCCTCCTTAGGGCGGAGAAAGCCGCAGTCCAGAGGATCCGGGCTCTGTGGGTCCCGAAACAAGTTTATTGGATTCATTAACTTTAACAAGTGAAGAGGACCCGCCTTCTCCACCCTCCTTCACGCAACTCGCAGAAGCTCAGAGTGCTGGTTCCCGCGAGGTGCAGCGGATCCTCATCCTCCCGCGGCAAGATCCTCCCGCCCCCGCCGTCCGACAGCTGAGCCCCGGGGGCTCCGCACCCAATCCCAGCCGGGCCTCCTGGTAGCCCGCCCTGAGTCCAATCTCTCCGTGCTGGCTTTACCACTACGGCTCTCTCTCGCTCTCTGCGTGGCTCCGCCCTCAGCCCGGGCTCCAGACTGGGCTGCGCCTAACTTCTCCTTCGCTCCGCCCTCGAGCCAATCACCGGCCCAGAATATCTCTTGGCCCCGCCTCCGGGCCCGCCCCGGCCCAGTCCCGGGCTTGGTTCTCTCCGGCCCCACCCCTGGCCCGCCCCGCCGTCGGTGCGCGGAGTCCTAGGAGGCACCGCCCGCAGACGCTCGGAACTACCGACCCGAGAGCTACCCGGAGAGGGCCGGCGGCGGGAGCGGAGTGGGTCGCGCGGGGCCGAGCCGGGCCGGGGGCCGTGTGGGGGCCGGGCGGCGGCCGGGCCGGCGGACGGCGGGATGGGCTGCACCGTGAGCGCCGAGGACAAGGCGGCGGCCGAGCGCTCCAAGATGATCGACAAGAATCTGCGGGAAGACGGAGAGAAGGCAGCGCGGGAGGTGAAGTTGCTGCTGTTGGGTGAGGCCGCGCCCTGCGCCGGGACCCCCGATTCCCGCTTCAAACCCCCAACAAGGACTTTGACTTCCAGGCTCGGGCTTCGAACTCCCACTCTCGGCCTGGACCCCCACACCTGGACTCGAACTCCCAGACCCGGCCTGGCCAGGACACCCAAATAATGGTTCAAAACTCTGGGTTGGCCTAGACTTCGGATTCATAGCTCACACTCTAGATTGGGCTCTCAACTCACCCCAGACCCCAAGCCCCAAAGCCGGCCACTAGCACCTCAACTTAAGGGGCCCAGAACCCTGCTTGACCATCCACCCTTGCTGACCAATCTTACAGGCCCTCAGAACCCCTGCCTTGTCCTTCTAGCCTTCCCTAGATTTTACCTAAATTCTCAGAACCCCAGTCAGCCCCCACCCTCAGGTACCACCTGTTATCCCCACCTGCTCCCCTATTCCCATTGGGCTTGAGTATCCCTGGGGCCCCTGCCAGGCCCCCAGCCATTCCCTCCTTTCCCCTCTGTGCCCCATCTCTACTCTGGACCCTGTACCCACCTGTGCACCCTGACCCCAAGAGACCTCTCACTTGGAAAGCCATGGCTGCTCACCAGCCCTCTCTGCAACTGGAACCCTCGAACCTTTAGAGACCCCAGCTCTGTGCCTCCGGCCCACCAAGCCCCTCTCTGCACACATCACTGCTCGAACCCGGCCGCTCCCCCTCCCTTAAGTCCTCTCCCACACTCTGGCCTTCCCCAGAGGCCACCTCTCTTGCATCGGTGGGCCAGGCTGGGAGGAGAGGGCCTAGATCCCCAAGGGGCTGGACTGAGGCGCCACTGGTCTCGCTGAGGGAGGGGGCCAGGCCTTGGCTTCCCAGGGAGGTACCAATGGCTATCTGTTTCCCGGTTTCTGAGCCCTGTCTGGGCTGGTGAGGGAAGGTCTGGGAGTAGGAGGGAGTGTGGAGGAGTTCGGGCTGTAAAGCCTTCAAGGCCAGGGAAGATGGTGGCTGCTTGAGAGGTGGGGGGAAGTGGAAGTGGTGAGACAGCCGACATATTGGTGTCCTGGCGGGCCGGCCCAGGAGGTCTGCTGACGGGCACTGGGCTTCCTGCACCCCTCTGGGCGGAAAGGCTGGGAGAGGGTGGGCCTGTCGGGTCTTGAGGCCCTGTGAGGAGGGAGTAGCGGACCATCCGGCTGAGGAGTTGGGGTGCCAGATGGGGGTGGGCATCTGGGGTGGACTTCTGCAAAGACTCTGGGCCCTGTAGTTGTCCCCATGCAGCCTCCCGCTGGGAGCAGGTGTGGTGCCTGGTGGCAGTCTGACTTGGGGGAGGTGTCAGGGTTGGGGGGAGGGAGGCCCCTGCAGCAGCACTGGAGGCTGGATAGTGGGGGGTGTGGCCCCTCATCCCCAGAGCTGCTGTGGGGTCCCCAGGTTGTGAAAAGTGGAGCTTTTCATTCTGGGCGTGTGGCCGAGAGACAGCATGTCTTCCGTCATCCGCCCATCTGTTGACTGTCCCTGGGGGCCTGGCCTTGGGGGCACAGCCCTGGAGGTTTCAAAATGGCATCCGCTTCTCCACTGCGGGAGGAAGAGAAGGGGCGGGAAGGGGCGGCGGCCCAGCCTTCTGGGCTGTTTTGCGTCGGGCGCTTGCCTCTTCCTGTCTCTGCTGCGAGTGCGGCAGTGGGTGGGTGTCGCCTCGGTGGAATGCCCGCCTGTCGCCCGCTGGGCCTGGGATGGTGTCTTCAGCACTGCTGCCTCCCAGTGCCTGGCCAGGGGCCTCTAGGCAGCCCCGTCCCAGGCCGATGTGGGCCATGATGCGGCCAGGGACACCAGGCTCCTGGCCTGTTCTGTGTCCCAACCTGACCCCATTCCACCAGTCTTGCTCCTAGGAGCCCAGCTCAGGTGTTGGGCCTAGCAACCCCTCCCACACTGGGCCAGCTTAACCAGGGGTGCTCAGGGGTCCGGCTCAGCATTTTCTAGTCTGGAGAGTCCATCCTAGCATCCTGCCCCTCCCGCTTTGCTTTCTCTGTGAAATGGGCTCCCCGGGTTTGGGCCGGAGTTGTGCCTTGGCCCAGGGTGGGCGCTGAGACCCTGCAGAGGATGCACTGCAACGGGCTGGGAGGCCAAGCTCTGCCTGAAATTAAGGACCCGATCTGCCGAGTCCGAGTGGGGAAGTGTCCTGGCCAGCCCTCCCTTTCCCACCCAGGTACAGGAGGTGGTGGGAGCCCTGCTGGGGCAGCTTCTGAGTGCTGGGCGCCTGTCCCACATAGCGGGAAGGACTCTGTCCAGGCAACGGGACTCAGGCTGGGTGATTGCCAGCCCTCCTTCCCAGCCAGAACCGCGCCTGCTGCCCCACCCACATACTGGCTCCTTGGAGTCGTGGGCAGAGCTGCCGGCAGGACGGTCCTGGCACTGTCACCTGCACAGAGGCAGGTGTGGTGCACGCTGGTGAGAAGCTTGTTCCTGGCAGCTGGAACAAACCTCTCCTGGGGGGGAGCAGAGCTGTTGATACCAGCCCTACTCCAGGGACACCCCCACCCATCATCCCCAGGTGGCATCTGGGGCCTTGTGCTGGGCATTAGAAGGAAGGGAGCCAGAGCCTGTGCTTGGGGGTGCCTCCGATTTCCGGCGGGCTGGTGCGGGCAGCCTGCCGGGCGGAGAGAGGCGGTGCCCGTCGTTGGCCCCGGCACTCCGCATCTGTCTCGTCACTGTGCTCTCCACTTCCCGCCTTCTCTTCAAGACTCTGCTCAGGAGCCACCACCCTTTACAGCCCCTTCCCTGAGGCTGGGGAAGCACCTCCTCTGGCTCCCGGTGCTCCCGCTTCCCCCATCCAAGCGTGGTGTTCGTCTGGGTCACAGCTGCCCGCCCTTGAGACTTCGCAGGCAGAGCTGAGCCTCCTGTGCTGAGCACGGAGCCTGGCACCTATTGGGCACTTCTTGTCTGTTTGTCCAGTGGAGGGAGAGCTACTGGTCTGAACTTGGCCTTGAGGATGGGTAGCTGGAGGAGTAAGATGAGGCTGGCGTGTCGTGGGCAGGTGGGAAGGGCTCAGTGTAGGGCCCATGACCGGGACTGGGGGGATGCTGAGACTTAGGCTTTTTCCTCCCAGTCTCACTGCAGGCCGCGCTGGCAGCTCAGAGACAGCAGCCCGTACTCCCCACGCCGAATTCTTGCTGACCAATCTGCAGCTTGTCACAGGGCACAGCACACAGCAGGGACCCCAGGGGCCCCTGTTGGAGAGTGGCTCTGCATTCTTCCTTCAGCTCAGGCTCTGTGGGGCCTGTTGCAGGCCCATCTGGCTCCTGGGGTCAGACCAGAGTGGCGCCGCAGGAATGCCACTAGGTTTACCCGAAGAAGAGGAAGGGCGTTTGGTGGCCTTTGTCCTGTCTGCGTCTCTGCAAAGGGCTTGGCCACTGTAGGTGCCTGTTGGGTGTGTGTGAAAAGAACAAGCTATTGAGCATGTTGGGAACAGGGACAAGTCATTCTGGGGCTGCTGCCTGGGGCCTGGCTGACTGGGTAGAGTCTAACGGTGCCATGAAAGTGGGGGTGCTTCCTGGAGGAGGAGTCCTCTGGGTGGTCTTGAAAAATGAGCAACATTTGCTAGGCCAGACATTGGGGGCAAAGGGACCAACTCAGCAAGGGCTGCACAGTGGTCGGGACAGAGACTGAGGAAGGAAGACTTAGCTTAGGCTCCCAAGCCCTTGGGTGGGTGTTTCCTGGCTTGGGGTAGGAGGGCTCACCCTCCCTGGACCAGCTCCTGGGGTCATCAGATCTGGGTTCGAGTCTCAGCCCCACCTAGTGCATTGGATGAGAAAGCCAGCCACAGGTGAAGTCCTGGTAGGCTCCCCGTCCATAATGCGGGCACAGGGTGCCTGCCTGCAGCCGCAGGTGTGGCGGGGGCAGTGCGCCGAAGTCTGCAGGTGTGAAACCGGGGCAGGGTGGGGGGGGGAGGCCCTCTGATGACTCCAGCAGAGCCCAGAGGTGGGTAGGGAGGGGTCTCGCCAGCCCAGAGGCTGCTTGGCCCCCGTATGAAGTTCCGGGGGAACCCCCTCCCTTGACCTCAAGCAGCTGCTGACAGCAAGTGGGGTGACGGAGGCGTGGCACCACCTAGAGCGGCAGACTGTCCTGGGGACCTTAAGCCCAAACCCTGGGGCCTGAGCTGCCTTCCTGAGGGTCTGGGGACCCGGCCTACCTGCAGCCCCTCTTTTCCCCCCACAGCCTTTCCATCCTGGCTGGAGTTCATTAGCATTTGAATGGGGGCGGGGCAGCTTGGGCCTCTGAGCCTCTTCTTCCCACCCCTCCCCCAGGCTGAGCAAGGCTTTGTCTTTGAGAGCGGGCTGAGTGAGCGAGGGTCTGAGCCACTTTTGAACTGCCTGCAGCCCGCCCCTGACCCGTGTTGGTGGGGGCAGCCTGAGAGTTCTTCTAGGGATGCCCCCGAGCCAGGAGGCTGGGTGAAACCGGGCGGCTTTGCAAAGGAAGTGACGCTGGAGCTCAGCTGAGGGGGTGGGGGGGTGGGGAGAGAACCCCAGGCAGAGGGCCGTGCAGTGGTGAGGACGGAGAGAATGAGGCCGTTGTGGTTGGGGGTGGAAGTCAGGGCAGCTGGGAAGCACAGGCCTCCATGCCAGGCCCAGGCAGCCCCGAGCCACCCATTGTGCCTGAGTCGAGGCCTGAGCTGCCAGATGGGAGCTGGCACGGTCAGGGCCCCCCCCGGCCTGGGCAGCCTGTCAGGTCCATCCCAGCGGCCCCTCAGCCACCAGCGCTGCAGGGGCCAGCCCTCAGGGTGGCTGGAGCACGCTGGTCCTGTATGCCCTGCCCTTGAGCTCCATCTCTGGCTCCGTCGCTCTTGGCCTTTGTCTCGAAGAGCCACCCATTCTTTCAGCAGGAACAGGGTGGAGGAAGTCCATATAAGCTCTTAGCCACTGAGGGACCAGGACCGTGTCCCACCACAGCCCCTGGCAGAGGGTGAGGCAGCCTGATGCAGAGCCTGGTGCTGTGGGAGAGGCAGGACTGGGAAGGTGGGGGCAGGAGTCCCAGCCTCAGGGTTCAGTGAAAGGGAAGGGGTCAGAACACCCTACACAGTGCCCTGGGGACTAGGCCTTCCACGGTGGCCCTGGTACCTGGGGCTCTGAGGCATCCCTCCCTCAGCCTAAGGACTGGGCGGGGCCTCCTGTGGCCCGCTCTGCTAGCCTAGAGCTCTTGTTCTTACTAAACCCCGACCCACCCTCACCTCAGCGCTGCCTCTTGGGGCTGTGGCTATATTGGCGGTTTGGAAGGAATAATCTCCCCAGAAAAACCAAACATTTAAAAATATATATATTTATTTATTTAGAGAGAGAGGGGAAGGGAGGAGGAAGGAGAGGGAGAGAAGAAACACGGATGTGAGAAAGACACATCGACCTGGTTGCCCATCATATTGGGACCAAACCTGCAACCTGGGCATGTGACCTGACCAGAAATTGAACCCTCGACCTCCTGGTTTGCAAGACAACGCCCGACCAACTGAGCCACCTGGCCAGGGCTGAGTAACCAAACATTTGCTGGTCCAAGGCTTGGCAGTGAGCGCCAGGCCTGTGCAAGCTGGAGCCTAAAGGTGATCGTTGAGAAGGTGTCCTTGTGGCTTGGTGCATTCCAGGGTGTCCATGGTAGCACCTGTGTCCCAGGTAGGAGGAGGGGCACTGGAGTCTGCATGGCAGGGCTAGGCCTCTCAGGGAAGTGGTGTCCACACCAGAGGAAAAGGAGGAAGCAGCTGGAGGAGGAGGAGCTCAAAAGAGGAAGAGGCCAGGGGCCCGCTCCTTCTCTGTTCTGGGAGCAGGAGGGTGAGCCCCGTCAACCTGGGGATCTAGCAGGTGAGCCCTAGCTGCTCAGGCTCACCTGTACACCCACCTGGGCCGCCCTACTGGTGCGCACTGGGTTGGAGTCAGCCTGGGAGGCTCCAGCACTGGGCCTAGCATCCCAGGGAAGGTGGTGCCTGTGAGAAGGATTCCAGGCCCCTCCTTTGACCACAGGAAGTGGCTGGGAGAGGGACGCTGGCTGGAGAGCTTGCAGGAAAGCAGAGGGCTGCTCCTACGTTCCCGAGCGGCCATTGCCCTCCAAAGCCGGAAGGCCGGCTGCAGGACGAGATGAATGCCCGGAAATGCAGCAGCAGACCCCAGGATTAGCTCACTCTGGGTTTCCCCTGCCTGGCGGTGGACAGAGGGCCCCTTGGTCCAGACGGAGGAGTCCCCCCTGCTACTACCCACTGGGCCTGGGGTGCCCTCCTTGGCCTGTGGGGATACCAGCAGCTGCCTCTGATGGTGCCTTAACAGTCGTGTGGGGCCGCACGCTCCAGGGTCATGTCTTACTTAACCCTGGGAGCCTGGGGCTGACCTCACGCTCATTTCACTGGTGGGGAAACTGAGCCTGGGGGGCATGGCAGGGCTCCCTCTCAGAGTCTGTGCCCTGCTGGCGAGAACTGACGGGTCAGGACGGTGGGCAGGCGCTGCGGGTGCACGTGTGTTCCGCATGTGCCTGGGGACCTGTCTCGGGGCCCCCGTTCCTCTTTCAGGAGGTTGAACGGGGACAGTCTGTCCTGGAGGGTGGGCCCCGAGACCGCACGTGAATCGTTTTCTGCTCAAAGCCAGAAATCTGCGAGTGGCCACGGGCGACCTCGCCTTGCCTTCCCTCCCAGCCCGTATCCCCTCGGTAGTGCTCGGGGCACAGTCGGACAGCCGGGCACGTCACTGTGCCCCCTCGTTGTGCTTGCTCCTCCCATCCCTGCCAGGCGTAGGGGCCTTGCGCCCGGGCCCCTCGCTGGGCAGAAGACTGGAAGTTGTCCACAGGAGAGGGAACGCGTGTCCCCTCGGCGGACTCCCCCGTGAGCACAGGCTTCGGCGGGCTCGTGTGCGGGACCGCGTGGTGGCAGAATGTCCCTGGTGTGGGCTGGCCACGGTGTGACAGGTGCTGCTCATGCCCCTTGGCCTCTGCATCTGAGCTTGGTGGCCTTTCCCTCCCCAGGGAGGTCCCCTGGGCACTGCCCTGTGTGGCCAGGCCTCTCTGGGCTAGAAGCAGAGATCACACCTCCTCCTGACCACTCGAGGCCTCGGGTCCTAGAGGACCCCATGCTCAGTGTGACCTCTGCTGTCCTCTTTCCTCTCCACGCCCAGCACTGGGACGTGCGATGCCCACGTGCTCAGCATGGCGCTATGGCTTGTGGACACGCAGACAAGCTGCTGGCTGGGGCTAGACACGGGGGCAGACTTGGGTGAGTGTGGGGGTCCCTGGGAGGGCCCAGGGCAGGCCTGGGGCTTGGCACCCTCCCTTGAGGAGGGTGTTTTCTAGGTGGGGACACTGAGGTACCAGGCATCTCGACCAGGGGACCCACAGAGGCTAGAGAGGAGAGCTGGCGTTTGGGTTCCTTGAAAACAGCAACAGGATTCCGCACATGAAGAAGCACTCAGGAAGGGGGTTGTGCCTCGTGGCCTGGCTCCTTGTGTGACCTGTGCCCTCTCCAGCTGTCCAGGCTCCTGCAGAGGCTGAGAGCAGTGCCCTTAAGAGCCAACAGTAAATGGGTCTCAGGGCCTCCTGGCCTCCCGGCCACCCTTCTCACCAGGTGCCTCGGTTCCCTCTGTGCCGTGGGTCCCCCCACTGAGGCAGAGCGCCCGCCCTACTCTGGAAATCCCTCTCTCTGTCACGCCTGGCCTCCCAAGGCTTGTTTCTCTTGCACAGAGAGCTCTGATTTGGCAGAGGACAGCAGTTGTTAGAGCGTCCCTGATGGACATCTGGAACCCCTGGAAGCCACTGGAGGCTGCCCAAGTGGCAGGGACGGGGTGGGGGTTAGGGGACGGGGTGGGAGTTCTGGGTTTGTTAGGGCCCCTAGGGAAGGCCAGGCCCCCACCATGGGTGGGGTGTCACAGGGCCCACCCGAGACTCCCGCAGTGCCAGACCTGTGCTGAGCCTCCTCAGAGGGAGTGAGGGGCTAAAAAGTAGTAGCACCTGGAGGAAGGAAGCGCTGCCAGAGGCAGGCCTTGGAGGGCCTTTGTGTGGCCAGCCCTCCCCTCTCGCATCCATTCCCATTGTTCCCTGTGTGCGGTGGGTGGCTCGGAGGCAGAGGGCTTCCCAGGCTCCGGAGTGGGTGATGGGGGAGGGCCCAGGCCCCGCCCACAGAGGCCCCTGGCTGAGGCTGCTTTTCAGAAACAGATGCTCCCAGCGCTGCCCAGCCCCCACCACCTCCACTGGGTCTCTGGCTGCCAGGCTCCCCCTGGTGGTGGCAGGTCCACAACCCTGAGGCTGCAGGGGAGGGGCAGGATCTCTGGGGGCTGAACCTCGGACAGTGCTGGAGTCGTGGCACCTTCCCGGGACGGGAGTGGGAGGTGGTGCCAGGATGCCTTTGGCTGGGCTTGTCAGGGTCACCCCCACCTTCCCCCGTGCCCCACCGGGGTAGGCTGGGGTGTTGTGGCGGTGGGGGGCGGGCCTGGCGCTGTGGGTTGGAGCTGGGCTGCTGCCCAAGTCTACCCTGTGGTCACGGCCACTGCCACTTCTGAGAGCCTCTGCCCTGGGCCTGCCACGTCAGCTGGCGGCGCTCCCTGCCCCCTCGTGTTCCAGGGGAGCCCACCGGCACGGGGCCTCTGCAGAGAGCCTTGCCCCAGCCTGTGCAGCCTTCCGAGTGCAGGGAGTCGGTGACCAGTGCTCACTGTGAGCCTCCTGGGCAGGAAGGGGGCCTGGGCTGGGTAGGAGCGCCAGGCCGTGGGGAAGGGAAGTGGCGAACTCAGAGCAAAAAGCCAGCAGGAGGAGTGCGTGGCTCTCACTCCCTCCCATCCCAGGTTACACAAGTCCCGGCAGGGAACCACCACCACCGCTGCTGAGTCAGCCCCTTAGCGGCTGGTCATCGCCCTCGCTGTGCTTTGTCTGAAAGCCTGAGACACTCCTTCAAACGCGACGCCCCAGCAGGCTGCTCTGCAGGCTGTGGTTGTAGTGACCTTACGGCTGGACGTTCAGCCCGGGGCTGCAGTGTTCGTTTCGAGAGCTGGGGGGAAATCTGCGTCTTCCCGAGGGTCGTGAGTCGTGCTAACGCTTTTATCTGACTGCTCCCCATGCGCCAGGCTCCGTGAGAACAGCCGCTTTTGTCCTTGCCCCTCTCCTAGGAGGAAGTAATGGTGGTGTCCTATTTCACAGACAGGTGCCAGGACTGATAGGAAGGGGCTGCTGCTCTGGGAGATCTGGGTGCAGGGGGGTCAGCCTGGGCACCGGGGCTGCGGCAGGCCTGGGCCTCCCTCTGGGAGGAGATCTGAAAGCCAGAGGTGGGCTGGCTGGCCCTTCTTGGCTTGGCAGTCTCTGCGGAGGGGACGCTGAGGCCAGAGAGGGCAGCGGCATGTCACGGCCTCCCAGCAGGGCAAAGCCTTGTCTGAGTGGCAGGTAAAGGGCCCGGGGTGGACAGGCAGCCGTGACCTGAGTGCTGGATCAAGCAGCTGGACCGGTGGCCGTGTTGCAGAGGCCCCACTGGCCTTGTTCAGACAGGTGGCCTGGTACTGTCCCCCTTCCCCCATCTGTTCCCTCCTCCTCTGGGGCTCAGCACTCCCAGAGTGGAAGCAGATGTTCTAACGCAGCTGCTGCCACCCAACACATCAGGGCAATTACTGCCCCCCTGCTGGGGGCCCAGCAGCTGCACCCTGAGGCAGGGGCTGTAGAGCTTTCTCCCTTGGTGAGAAGAGGTGTGGCCCAGTGGGAACGCTGCCGGCCACCCCGGAGTCCCTGTGGGTTCCTCTGGTCTCACGCAGCTGGACATGGAGTACCTGGTGGGGTGCTCTGTGGCAGGAGACTCTGCCACCATCTGTTGGGATCCCCTCCCCTGCACCTTCACAGGAACCTGGAGCCAGTGAGTGAAGCCCCCTCCACCTAGAGGAAGGTGCAGAGCTGTGGGGGGCGCTGAGTGCCCCAGGATCAGCAAGGTGCAAACAACCTTCAAGCCAAGTTCCAGCCTATATGATGGGGAGTGAGACCGGTGGGCTGCCCAAGAACCAGGGCCCTTGTCCAACCCGTTCCACCGAGGGTCAGGCTGTGGCCCCACCCACCTCGGCCTCTGTGCCCCGCCACCCCCCATCTGCCCTAGCTGCTCCTGGGCCGTGCTCCTGATTCTGAGCCTGTGCTCCCCGCCCCCCGCCACTCTGCCTGGCTGCCAGCACCATGCCCTTGTCCTACCACTCCGTCCGGCCTGAGTCCAAGGGTGAGGGCTCCGTGACCTTGGTTTGTCCACCTGTGAAATGGGGGTCTTTCTGCAGTGACCCCTGCTTGGGGCAGAGAGTGGCCTCCTAACTGTTAGAGTGTGAGACCAAGGGAGACTGAGGCTCAACGGGGCAGCGGGTGGGGGCGGGGAGCAGGCGTCCTGGCCCCAGCCCGGCTTGCCCAGGTCTGCCTGCCTCGGTGTCGGCTGGCCCGCCCCCCGTCCCCTGCCCCACGCCCCTCTTAGGAGAATCAGGGAGCTGCAAAGTGAGTTTGTGCTGTGTTCCCTGTTGCTGGGCAGGGCCATCACCTGGCTCACACCACTTACCCAGAGAGTAGTCCAAGGGCCCGGCAGGGCAGCTGGTGGCTCCAGGAGACAAGGGTCCCAAAGTTACACAAGAACAACCCTCACCTTGACCTCCGGTCCCTGGTGCCCTGGAGAGCTGTCACTCTGAGTGTGGATTCGCCCGGCAGGGTTGGCGGGGTTGATCTGACCTGTTCCTGCACACCCTGGGCCCCCGCTGCCCCGCCAGGCCCCGACCCTGGCTGAGACTCCGTGGCTCTTGGTTCCTCCCCTGTCCACAGTACACTCCCTCCTTCTGCTCTGTGGGATACGTGCCTGGGTGGGAAAGACACTCAGGTAGGCACTAGGCCCTCTCCCCACATCCCTGCTCAGCAGGTCCTGGCTGCTCCAGGGCTGTGTGCTGTGGGGGTGGGGGGCTGCCACCTGACCCCACCTGTGCCCCGGCTGGACCAATAGAGAGCCTTGCTGCTTCCCTGCACATCTGCCCTTCCTGGTGCTCATTGGTCCTGGGAAGCAGGCCCTGGACAGTCAGAAGCCCATGATTCCAGGCAGCGGGTGGCGCCTGTGAGGAGAGCCCACACCCTCCTCAGGGAGACCACCGGGCTGTGAACATACCCAGGGCCACCCTGTGAGGGCCACAGCTGCACCTCAGCCTTTCCTGGTAACATGTGGATCGGGGGCGCAGGGTAGGGCAGGTGCCCAGGCCTGGGCAGGGCCTGTTGCTACGTGGAGGGGACGGAGCGCGCCCAGGGTCTGGCTGCAGCACAGGGCTCTTGGGGCAGCTTAGAGGCACTGCCCAGCGGGCAAGGTGGGCCACACGGGGCTGCAGCCTGTGGCTGCAGGTTCCCCACCTGTTAAGGAGAGAGCTGAACTGCCCCGCGGGGCGGCTGTGGGATCCGGTTGCTAGGTAGGGAGCAGCATCTGACGGTAGTGCCACTCCAGCCTTTGCCGTTATTGTCATTGTTGTGACATTTGTGCTGCTCGGGTTAGTTGTGCGTTAGCCACTTCGTCCTCTGAGGCGTCTTTACCCCGAGGGACTCAGTCCCCGAGTTCAGCCCGCCTGCCAACCCCACCAAGCTGCGCAGAGCGGCCCACCTGCCACAGTGATCAGGAGGGTTGGGACGCACGCCTGGGTCAGGTGTGCCCGGCAACATGGGCAGAAAGGCCTGCGGGCCTGGTAGGTGCACCTGCGCCTGGCAGTGACGGGGCGGGAGCAGCGGGGACGGTGGGCAAAGGCTCGGGGCAAGAGGGGCCCCGTCGAGGTGCCTTCCACCTGGAGCTCAGGACTAGTGGCCGGAAAGGCGGGCCCCACCCCCGCCCCTTCTGTCCCCGGGTCCTCGGGCTTCCCCGCACACACCCCCTGGCGAATGCAGCTTCCCGAGCGGCGCCCTCCAGTCTGGCTTCGTGTGCGGGAGTGGAGCTGGGAGTTGGCTGTTTTTTCACAGCCTCCCACAGGGGCTGAGCCATAATTTGAGAAGGGCCAGGCGGGCCAGACGTCCTGGTCCTATGTGCTCCCCTGCCCTTCCGAATCTCGGCTGCACGGTCCTGGGCCCGACTCGACTTCTCAGAGCCGCCCTGTCCTCATCTGCAGAACAGGACAGGAGCTGTGTCCCATGTCTGAGTGTCTGCTGTGACCCTCGCAGAGGGCTCTGGCCGAGGGGAAGTGCAGGGTGGCTCTGCCAGGCTGGCGAAGCCCCTTGTCCGTGCGGCGTGCGTGCATCACACTGCCTGTCTCCCAGGGCCTGGTCCCCATCTGCTCGGGGCAGACCGAGGGCTTGCCCTGGGGCTGCGTCTGGGAGATGAGAGCACAATGCCGTGCCGTCCCAGGGCCCTTGGCAGCTCCGGATGAGTGGGAGGAGGGCCTCTGCCCCACTGGCGAGTGCAGGGCACCTTCCCGCTAGCTCTGCCCGTGTTGGTGAGCACCAGCCGCAGGGCCTGCGTGTGTGAGGACGGGGTGACTTCTGCAGGGCTGGCCCCAGACTCCAGCCAGAGCCCCTGGACTCAAGCGGGCAGTAGGGGGCCACAGTGGGCTGTGGAGCTTGTGAGAGGTGGAGGTCTGGGGAGACTTAGGGTGTCTAAGTTGCCTTGACTGCTGTGGCCCTGCCAGCCACAGCCCTGGTGGCTCCACTGCCTGCCAGGCCCAAGCGCATGCGCCATCCAGAGATGCCGTCGGTCGGGGTGGGGCGGGTTCTGCCTCCAGGAGTGCGGGTAGCTGGGCCGCTCGTGGCTTCCCCGGGCAGCCCCTGGCCGGCTCCCTGACCTCCTGTGCCCTTCGTTCCAGGTGCGGGTGAGTCGGGGAAGAGCACCATTGTCAAGCAGATGAAGTAAGTGCTGGGTGCGCAGGCAGCTGCCACACTCGCCTTTCCCCGCTTCCTCGCAGCCAGGCCGGGACCTTCCCAGATGCAGCCGGCCATCCTCAGGTCCCAGTGGGTTGGGGGCGGCTTTGTCCTCTCCGAAGTAGGTCCCTGCAGGGCCCAACAGCCACAGGTGGCCACGTGTGGCCCCTATGGCCTATGCACACTGACCCCTGACCCCCTGCTGCCAGGATCATCCATGAGGACGGCTACTCCGAGGAGGAATGCCGGCAGTACCGGGCGGTTGTCTACAGCAACACCATCCAGTCCATCATGGCCATTGTCAAAGCCATGAGCAACCTGCAGATTGACTTTGCCGACCAGTCCCGCCAGGTATGTGGACTCCCCCGTATGGCTGCCTACCTCCCGAAAGGCCTCAGGGCAAGCCATGTCCTGGGAAACCTTAGAATTCCCCGGCCTAGGGCCCATTCTGGAGGCCTCACTGCCCTCGACAGGTGGGGTGGGGGTGCGCTCCTGCGGCGGGCTGACCGCCCGCTGCTGTGCCCAGGATGACGCCAAGCAGCTGTTCGCACTGGCCAGTGCGGCCGAGGAGCAGGGCGTGCTCCCTGAGGACCTGTCCAGCATCATCCGGAGGCTCTGGGCCGACAACGGCGTGCAGGCCTGCTTCAGCCGCTCTCGGGAGTACCAGCTCAACGACTCTGCTGCCTAGTGAGTGCCCCGGGGCTGGGCGGGGGGGCCGTGGTCAGGACCGAGGGCCCGCAGCGCCCTCGGAAGCATACCACTAGTCTCTGAAGCTGGTGACTGTCAGCCAAGGCCCTGGTGGGTCAGGGTTTGGGTTGGAAGGCACAGTCCCTAAAGACCAGGAGGCCCCTGGTCAGGGCACATGTAAGAATCAACGCCTCAATGAATGCCTCAGTAAGTGGAGCAGCAAATTGATGTCTCTTTCTTCTCTCTCTAAAAAATCAATCAAACCCTGGCTGGTGTGGCTCAGTGGATTGAGCCCTGGCCTGTGAACCAAAGGGTTACTGGATTGATTCCCAGTCAGGGCACATGCCTGGGTTGCAGGCCAGGTCCCCAGTGGGGGGCATGTGAGAGGCAACCACACATTGATGTTTCTCTTTCTCCTTCCCTTTTCCTCTCTCTAAAAATAAATAAATGAAATCTTTTTAAAAATCAATTTAAAAAAAAAAAACAAAAAAGGCCAGGAGGAAGGCCAGGCAGGGTGGCTTGCAGAGCCCATCCCCTCCTGGCCAGGCGTGTCTGATCTGCCCTTAGGCACGACAGTTCGGAAGGAAAATTCGCTGCCACCTGCTCTGCGCCAGGCCCTGTGCGAGGCTTCAGGGAGACGGGGCGGGGGGAGGAGTGGAGCAGACAGGTCCCCAAGCAGTGACGGCTTACGGTGCCCGTGTTCTGGCGGGCGTTGGCGTAGGTCCAGCGAGGTGCTGTCGCAGCGGAGCTCTGAACTTGACTTGGTGGGGAAGGATGGAAAGGCCTTTGGCCAGGGGCACAGCGTGGGCCAGCGCCTGCGGTGGGAGAGTGCTGGCGGGCGCGAGGTCACAGAGGAAGCTCAGGCTGTCTAGGGAGGGAGCCGCGAAGGGGAGGCGGTGGCCTGGGAGGTGACAGATGTGTATAGGTTGCGGCCCAGGATGTAGCCCTGACCCTTGCTGGCTCCTAGCTGAGCCCATAACTCAGGTGGGGAGTCACCGGGGGTCCCCGGAGGTCCAGAGGCCCGGCCCACAGGGCGATGCCCTGACCTCCCTCCCTGAGGTACCTGCCTTTACGTCAAGCCTGGTGCAGGGTGCTGCGTCCCCCACAGGAACAGGACAGACAGGCTGGTGGCCAGCGCTGATGGCTGCGGGGCTTTGGGGGACATCCACAGGTTCTGGATGGTGCTGCCCAGATAGGCTGCCGACCCTGTACTCCCACCTCCCCTCTCCTGCCTCCCTGCTCAAGCCAGTCTGTTTGTCTGCCCGTCACATCCTGAGCCTGTTTGGCGAGGGGCAGAACCTCAGGGAGGTGGGTGGGAGGTGGTCTTGCCTGGCCCCCGCCCCAGTTACACGGATGGCCTCCCCCAGCCTCCCCCCTCAGGGGCTGCAGGACCAGTCCAACGCAGGGGCGTCCGGGCCTCGGCGCTGCCCCTCACAGAGGCCGAGGAGGCCCAGCACCAGCACAGCTGGTGGGTCTGAGAGGCAGGGAGGGGAGCCCTGCCCACCATTGCCACCTCAGGATACTCGAGGGTGGGTACAGAGCCACCTTCCAGGCCACTTGCCACTCCTCCCTTGTTCTGTTCTTCAGTCCCGGTCAGGCACCTGCTGTGTGCCCGGCGCCCTTCTGGTGGGGGCTCAGCAGGGAACTCGGGCCCTGCCCTCCTGCGCAGGTCTCTGCCTTGACGGGATCACCCAGGGTGGGAGTGGATTGGGACACCACCGGGGACAGGGGGGTGCTCCACCTCCCTTCGCAGCCATCCCCCAAGGCTGCCACGGGGCAGCGAGTTCCTGCGGCGAGCCTCCGTGCTTCGCGGAGGAGGGAGAGACTGGCGTGGAGCCACCACGGGGCCTCCAGGCTGGAGGCTCTCGGTAGGGGGTGGGGCTTGGTATGGAGGTCACAGCACACGCGTCACGGTCCCCCATGGCCCTTCCTGTTTTTCTGTTCTGTCTCTGTGTCTCTGAGGTCATTTCCCTCTGGCCAAGCTGCTGGTGGCAGCCAAGGGCTGGCCCCAGCTGCCGTGCCCCAAGAGTGAGACGTCGGCACAGCAGGCATCGGGCAGCCTCTGGGAGGCCCGGGCCCAGCCCCCAGAGTGCATTGGGGTACTGAGGCAGGCCGAAGCGCTAGCCCCGGGGCCCAGCCAGGGAGGGTCGGCACTAATTAAGGGAGCTGGTAACGTGGAGTCCCTGGGACCTCTGCCAAGCAGGCGTCCTCCCCTAAGGAGCCCAAATTTTATTGGATGCTGGGCAAAGAGCCCACTGGGCCTGGCAGGCCCCAACCTGCCCAGCCCCGCATCAAGGGACACGCCAGGCTGCTCTGTGGCTGATGCCATAATTGTGCCGATTAGCATCCCAAATCCCTCACTGAAGAACTCATCTGCCCCCTCCCACCCCCTTGCCTGCAGCTTCACTACACAGGATCCTGTCCAAGGGGGGCCTCACTTGGACGGGGCTGGCCGACCGGCCCCCAGGCCTGAGCCACAGGTGGGACGGGTTTTCTCACCCCCCGCAGCGAATGCAATGCAGGGTCCATGTGAGAAGACCCCATGCTGGCCTCTGTTGACCCCACCTCCCCCCGCCCCACAGCTACCTGAATGACCTGGAGCGCATCGCGCAGAGCGACTACGTCCCCACGCAGCAGGACGTGCTGCGGACCCGCGTGAAGACCACGGGCATCGTGGAGACACACTTCACCTTCAAGGACTTGCACTTCAAGTGAGTGGGCCGGGTGCAGAGGCAGGACCTGCCAGCCTTTGAGGAGACAGAGGGAGGGAGCCTCCCTCCCGGGCCTGCTCACAGCTGTTGGGAGCGAGGGGCTAGTCCAGGACCACCCGCCCCGCTCTGAGGCTTCCACGGCCATGAACTCGCCAGCAGCTCACATCCTCTGCTGCGCCTGCCCACGTGGCCACGGCCAGCCCTGCTGACCAGCCCCGATCCTGCCGGGCCAGACCCTCCCTAGCCCAGAGCCAGGGGAGTGGGGGACAAGTGTGGAGGACTCCGTGGAGGCTGCCCGCTCTGAGCAGGCCTCTGTCCTCAGGTTCTGGGGACCCTCTCCCAGAACCCCGTTCTCTGGAGTAAGGCAACCCTGTGTCCACAGGATGTTCGATGTGGGCGGACAGCGGTCTGAGCGGAAGAAGTGGATCCACTGCTTCGAGGGCGTCACAGCCATCATCTTCTGCGTCGCCCTGAGTGCCTATGACCTGGTGCTAGCCGAGGATGAGGAGATGGTGAGAGGCTAAGAGGGCGGGTCGGGGCGGGTGGGCGTGGGCCGTGCTGGTGCTGACTGGCCGCTCCGTCCTGCCCTCAGAACCGCATGCACGAGAGCATGAAGCTGTTCGACAGCATCTGCAACAACAAGTGGTTCACGGACACGTCCATCATCCTCTTCCTCAACAAGAAGGACCTGTTCGAGGAGAAGATCACACACAGCCCCCTGACCATCTGCTTCCCCGAGTACACAGGTGTGGGGGCTGGGCCTCTGGGGAGGCTGTGGTGATGACCAGGTGGCCTGTGAGCGCCCCCTGCTGGACAGAAGTGGGGCCCTTAGTCCCATTGGTGCTTCTTGGGCACATGTGGGCCCTTCTTCCCACCCTGGGCTGTGGACCCCATGTATGTGCACATGGGCATCACCCTTCACACACTCAGATGTGTGTGTGCACTCACAATATAGTCATCTCACCCTGGGGGGTATGGCTTAGCGGACTGAGTGCCGGCCTGCGAACCGAAAGGTCTCCAGTTCGATTCCAGGTCAGGGCACATGCCTGGTTTGCGGGCCAGGTCCCCACTTGGGGGCGCGTGAGAGGCAACTGATTGATGTGTCTCTTGCACACTGATGTTTCTCTCCCTCTCTCCCTCCCTTCCCTTCTCTCTAAAAATAAGTAAAGTCTTAAACAACAACGACACAGCCATGCCGTGTACACAGCACACACGCCACACACCCGTCAGTGCCCGTGGGGCCGGCCCGCCTGCCGCCCACGCAGCACTCGTCCCCACGCTCTGTCCCTTGCAGGCGCCAACAAGTACGACGAGGCGTCCAGCTACATCCAGAGCAAGTTTGAGGACCTCAACAAGCGCAAGGACACCAAGGAGATCTACACACACTTCACGTGTGCCACCGACACCAAGAACGTGCAGTTTGTGTTCGACGCCGTCACTGACGTCATCATCAAGAACAACCTGAAGGACTGCGGCCTCTTCTGAGGGGCAGCCGACCTGGCAGGATGGTGAGCCAGACAGAAGGGCGCCAGGCAGGGAGCTGGGGAGGGACACAGTGGGGCCGCTGAGCCCAGAGAAGGGATGGGGAGGGTGGGGACCCTGAGTGACCGTAGCAGAGCAGAGGACAAAGGTCACATGGGCTGGTGAGTCAGGAGGGCCCCTGAGTGGAGGGCACTGAGGAGCTGGCAGAGGCAGGGCTGGGCTCTGTTCTGCCCGGCGATCCAGATGGCAGAAGCGCCTGGCTATGCACCGGAACAGAACTAAAAGGCTGTCTGACTTTCCTTGGAAAATACTCACTCCCTCACCCACAGTCCGTTGGCCTAGCCTGAAGGAGGCTGGGTGGGTGACAGGGGCCTCACTGCCTGCCACTCAGCTCTGCGCTCCTCCCTGGCGTCTTTTCCTCCGACCCTGGCTGAGGGTCCTGGGGAGGGGGGAGGACTGTGCCACGACTCAGGCCCCCGCACCCACGTAACCCAGCAACTGACACCAGCTCCTGGGTGGCCACTGTGTCCCTGGTAACGAGAAGGTGGAAGAAAAGGACAGGGTCCTTGTCTAGGGAGGCGGGAGGAGAGTCGCACAATGGCTACCTCCCAACCCATGACTGTCCCCCACCTCCAGGGCCACCGCCGACTCTGCTCCCCCCAGCCTCTGAGGAAGATGGGGACAAGAGGACCACGCTCTCCACCTGTCCCTCCCCAGCCGCTTTTCTCCTCTTTCTCTGTTCTTGGCTTCCCCGCCCTTCCCCTCCCTCAGTTCCAGAGACTTGGGGGAGGGGTTGCCACAGGCCTCCCTGTTCGAAGCCCACTCTTGTCCCAGGTGCTGGGAATGGCCTCGGTACCCCCTTCCTGGGCATCTGTTCCAGTTTTAACCCTTGTCTTGTTCTGTGACGGGGGAAGGGAGCACATGCTGAGTCTCCCAAGACCTGTGTCTGGAGGGGCGCCCACTCCTCCGGCCTGGGACCCCTGGCCTTGCCCAACACCAGCCCCTGACCCAGCCCAAGTCCAAAATGTTTACAGGGAGCCTCCTGCCCACACCCCCACCCCCCAGCCGCTCGGAGGCCCCAGAGGAAAAGCACAAGAAGAGTGTGATGCCGCCGTTCCCGGAGACCACAGTCGCCTGCTCGTTCTCGTAGCTTTTTAAGAAAAAAAGAAAGTAAAGGAAAAAAAATCTGCAAACCTAGAACACTTTTTAGAGAAAAACTATTTAAAACTGTCTGATCCTGACCAGCTCCCACCCAGCCCCATTCCAGCGATTCCGTGCCTTGAGTGTGTCTGCGTGTTTACACCCGCCCACTCCTGCTGGCGCCCTGCGTGGGCCACGCCCCCGCCCTGCCCTCCACGCCGCGCGGCCGAGGGCTGCTCCGGACAGCTGCCAGCGTCTCGGAAGGCCGCCCCAGCAGCCCTGGGCCCCGGCTCCATTAACCTACACGTAGCTCCTTAGCGCTAACCTAGGAACCGCCGCTGCCTGCTGAGGGGCCATGTCCCTCATGCCCTCCCCCAGGTCGGGCGTTGAACACTTCCTTGCTTTTTTCACGTTTTATGGAATTGTTCACCTGGTTTGAAATAATAAAATGTAGAAAGAAAAATACCAAGCATGGCGTGTCTTTCTCTGGGAAGAGGGGGGCAGAGACCCCCACAGATGTGCTGTGGTGATGGGGATGTGCTGCGGAGTCCTCACTGCGACAGCGCCCTGGGGGCTTGGCTCTCCATCGCACTCGGGCCCAGTCCTCCGGCTTCAGGTTTCTGACAGGGACCAGTCTTGCCTGCTTGGGCCTGTACGACGGCCCTCTCCTCCCAGCACCTCCGCCTGCATTGCTGAGATTGGGGCTGCCTTCAAGCCTCGCTGGATGGAGCAGCAGGGGGCGGATTTCTTAAGGAGCTGTTCTAAGGACTCAGCCGCACGGAGCAGGAGGGGTGCCCGTGAGACCTGTGTGGAAGGCAGTGCTCTGAGCTCCCAGGCCCACAGACAGCATCGCTGTGGTCACATGGCGGGGTGGGCTGCAGCGCCCTGCACGCGCTCCTGTCTCCCGGTCTAACGTGTTGCCCAGAGCCCTTGGGCTGCACTAAACAAAGTTAGGGATAGGAGGGGCCTTTGCCCCAGAGGTCCCCCTCCAAACCTGATGTAAGGAACAGGCAGGGAGTTAGTCGCCACTGAGGCAGCCTGGGCGGCTGCAGGGCTTCAGCTACATTGGGACCAAAGCTCAAAGAATTCGGGCGCTTCCGGAAGGCTGTGGGAAGTGCACCATACTTGCTGCAGAAGGAACCAGTAGCTGACATGGCCGGGGGCCTGTGGATGGGCCAAACTACCGACTTTCTCCCACGGACCGGGACCGCGGGGCGGCCGGCTGAGCCTGTGGGCCGAGCTCGGTGAAGTCCGCCCCGACTGGGCGGGGCTCGGAGACGCACGCCTCCGCCTTCGGCCACCAGAGGACGCCGCAGCCCGTGCTCGCCGCGCCGGGCTGGGCACGAAGGCTGACGTCATTGGGTCCTGCGCGGGCCGCGGGGCACAAAGAGAGCTTTGTGGGGCCGCGGGGGCTCAGCGCCCGCCGTGTGACAAAGAGGCCTGGGCCGGGGTCGGCGCCGCGGAGGCGGGGAGAGCAAGGCGGGGGGAGAGAGGGTGGGGCTGGGGACCCGGGACCCCGCCTCCGCACACCTGCCAGTCCCCCAGAAGCCCGGGGCCCAGAGCGCTGGCAGGAGATGAGAGGTTGCAACCGCCCCCATTGGAAAGGGATCCATGCTCCCCAGCCCCTGTCCCTGCCGCAGTTCCCCGGGCCTTTCCTGCTACCCCTGCCTCGGGGGCTGAGGGCCGGCAATCAAGAACAGGACCCCATCCCTGCCTCCCTTCAGCGGTCAGGCCTGGCCCTCCCTGAGCCCTGTACGTGAGGGCGGGACGCCGGCGCCCGCCCCCATCCCCCAGAAGTGATGCCTGCCCAGCAGGAAGCGGGCACCGGAGATGGTTTCTTCCTTCCCTCCTGAGGGGGAACATTACACAGAGGGACCATTGAGGGGCTGGTATTGTCCGCCTGATGCACCCAGCGCCTCCCTCTCTGGGTGGGCCTCGCAGGATTCTGGCTAGGATCCCCTTGTCCCTGTCTTGGCAGTGGTTTTGGGTGGGGTCCTGGCAAGCAGGACTTCCCTGGGTGCAGACAACTAAGCCCCCACCTGCCCTTGGCCTTCCTATCCCTGTTCTGATTTGTAGGGCATAAGGCTCCATTGTCCCAATATCAGCGGGGGTGGCCCCTCAACTCCTCCTTGTCTTTGGCAGTTGGGAAATTCCCAGCCATGGAGGGTGGCAGGCTCAGGGGCATCCCCCAGGTGTCCTGCACCCCAACAGGAGGGATTCCATGAGGTTGACTCCTGGGGATCCTCCACTGTCTGTTGTTAGAGACTGGACCTCGGCCATACCTTGTCCCTCGGAGCAGCTGCATGAGGGGAGGCAGAGATTCAGGGCTCCCTGACCACGTGTCTCCCAGAGCTCTGCCTGCCCGAGAAGGTCCATCTTCCTGGCCCCGAGCCATGGGCAACTGCAGCCGTGGGGCCCAGGACCCTAGATAGGCAGGGCCAGGCAAGGGACCCAGGCCCTGGCTCCCGGACCAAGCTCGCAGGTCCCAGTATGAGGTGGGCTCTCTGCAGCCAGTTGGGACCACTCTAAGGCTGATGCACCTTCCAGAGGGCCACCCTACACCACATAGTTGCTCAGACTATTGAGGTGGTGGCAGCCTTGGTATTTTTAACCCACTTGGGGGGTGGTAAAATGACTGGAAGGGCAGAGAGGCCAGCTCGAAGTCAGAGAGGGCAACCACTCCCCAGCACCCCTGGCCCAACCCCCACCCCCAGCAGGTGGGTGGAGGTCCAGATACCAGCTGCAGAAGGGGAAGGGGGCCTCCTTAGCCATGGGGCCTCTGAGGCTGCAGGGGCTGCCAAGGTCTGAAGGAAGCCCTTCCCATGTTCCAAGGCAGCCCCGTGTCTTCTGAAACCAGGAGAACCTCCTAGCCTCTCAGAGTCAACCCCCCCTCCACCTCATCCCTAGGGTGCCAAGCCAAGCCACCAAGGCTGGGTAGCTGCAGTCACCGCCTGGGTCACGGCCATCCAAGTGCAAGTTGCCCTGACCAGCAGGGAGAAGACCGAGAGAGGCAGGACTGCTGCTTCTCGTGGCCGAGGCCTGGGTCCAGGCCCGCTCCCAACAGCCGATCCCCATCCTGTCTGCTGCCCACAGAGAGATCCCAGGGCCCGCATCCTCAACGCCCCCTCGGACATGCCAGTTCCCACCACACACCCAAGTCGGGCCTCAAGCCAGCCAGGATACGTGTGTCCATGTCTGCCAGCCTCAGTTAATCACACAGTGAGGGGTACCAGTGTCCCAGGGGGCAGGGGGCAGGGCCTTGGGCCCCTTTCTCCTCCCTGCCTCGGTTTTTCCCCTTGCACAAGCTGCAGCCCCACAGGTGATCTTGGTTAGGAGAAAAATGAGTTTGACATCAATGGGAAGCCACTGGCTCTGCTTTCTGACCTCAATGTGGGCGGGGAGTCAGGCCGGAGGGGTTGGTGCAGGGTCAAGGGGATGTCCCTTCCCCATCAGTTCCCCCACGCAGGCTGCCTGCAGGCCCTCTCTCCTGCTTCCCTGTGCCTGCCCTCTGCTGGGCCCTTGGGGCCTCGTGACGGTAGCTGACTGCTGCTGGGGAACCCGGAGCACTGCAGAGGTTTCGGCCTGGCCGCACAGGCGGCCGGGGCTTTCTGGAGGAAAGGAGAGGAGACCAGCAGGTGGCAGAGGGGTGGGCCTAACAGCAGGAGAGTATCACCCAAGCACAGTCCTGGCCTAGGGTGGCTCGAGCCCTGGCCAGCAAGGCTGGCAGGAATGCCCGGCTAAAGCCTAGGACCCCCAAGCTTCACAAGCTCTTGAGTCAGGGGCTAGGAGGGCCTGTGGAAGGGGGGACTCGGGAGGAGGACAGGCAGAAAGACCACGACCTTGGGGCAGGGTGAAGAGGTCAGGTTTCAGGGGGGCAGGGGGAGGCTGAGCCTTGTCTTGTCCTCAAGGAGGTTTGTCTTCTCCCTGAGGTGGGGGCCCTCAGGAGAAGAGGGGTGCTTTGGGGCACTGCTGAGGAGGTTACAGACTGGTGGGAGAGGAAGGCGGTGGAGTCCCCAGCGGCTGGGGAGTGAAGGATGTTCAGGTGGGAGGGTCAGAGCCGTCTCTGTGCTGGGGGATGTGGGGGTGGGGAGGTGTAGGGGGGTGGGAGGTGGTGAGTGGTGGTAGGGCAGTGGCAGAGGAAGAAAGGGGACAGGAGAGGAGCTGAACCTGAGAAGAGCTCCGGAAAACTGAGCTGAAGAGGCGAGGGGGTCTCCCTCCAGGCCCCCAGGCCTGGATGCCGCAGGATGTCCAGGGCCGGGGTGGCAAAGAGAGTGCACACCTGTGCGCGCGCGCGCACCCCGCCCCCGCCCGGCAGTGTGCCAGACCTGCCCAGGCTGCCCCCACACCCCGCATTTACAACCCCAGGGCTAGTCAAGGGAGCGATCTGAAACCTTTCATTTCCCCCTAGGGACATACAGCTGGGAGCGGAGGTGTCAGGGTTCAGCCCCGCCCCTCCCGGGACTCCTAGAGGGTTGGTCCCTGTCACGCCCCCAACCCGCCAGAGCATTTGGAACCCCAGGGCCGCCCTCCTGGGAGCCCAGTGTTGTGTTAATGTATGTTAATGACACGGGGCCACCGCAGTCCACTTCTGCTGTTCCTGGCGCGGCCCCGCGCCCTCCCCCCAGCTGTGGAGAAGGGAGGGAGACGTAGTCCCCACCCCCAGCCCCCCCTCCCCGCGGAGCAATGAGGAAAACAGGAGTGAGTGAAGAGCTGTGATGTGGCTGGTGGGGAGGGGGGGCTGCCCCATCCCAGAGGGGCTGACCTCAGCCGGGGAGGAATGTGCAGGAGGCGGAGGGTAGGGGCGGAGCGGTGGGGGCAGGGCTACAGTCAGAGGCCCAGGGTTCCTGGTGGCCCCTCCCTCAGCCCCTCCACCTCAGCTCTGACATGGCCCTCAGAAGGAAAGGGAAACAGGCAAGGAAGGGAGGAGCTGATCTTTCCAAAAAGGTGGGCCAGGGGTCCCTTGGGAGTGTGGAGGCCAGGCTGGAGGCGGGTGGGAAGTGCCTAGACAGACCCTTCCCCAGGGGAGGCCCTGGGGCGGGTGGCAGAGTGTCAGAGCACTGAGGCCCCAGTTAGGTTCGCCCCAGGATCCGTGCCCAAGTCCCCGGGGCACAAGCCCTAGTACCCACGTGGCCAGAATGAGGAAAGCAGGGCCGCCAGCCTTGATGGCTAAAGCAGGTGTGAGTGCAGAGCCACGGCGGCCCTGCCCCGGCCAGGCCCTGGGAGCGCTGGCTGCAGGCAGCCTTCCGCAGATGAGTGTCCTGTCCCAGCTGCACCACCCGGAGCCCAGACAGGGTGCAGGGGACAGCAGGGGACAGGCCCCGCTGGTGATGAGGGACAGGGCGGCAGGTGCTGGGACTTGGCACAGCAGGCCAGTTACTTCCAGAAGGGAAGGAAGGCCTGGCAGGCTGTGCCACTGATGGGCAGCGCCAGGGCAAGAACCCAGGCAGGCCTCTGCCCGTGGGTGCCCTGGCGAAGGGTGGAGGCCTAGGAGCCTGTGGTGGCCCTAGGGCAGGGGTGCAGGCAGGAGTAGGGACCTCAGCTGTCAAGACCCAGGCCCAAGCTGCCTGATCCCAGACCCAGGGGACTTCCAGAGCCCAGTGTGTCGCTCGGCGAAGGGCCCAGCTCCTCAAGTGTTGTCTCCCTGAGGCCGCTACCCAGGGCCTGGCGTGCACTGGGACCTGAGGAGCAGGAAGGACACTGCTCGCGGGGACACGGACAACCTGAGCTTCCACTCCTGGGGATCTTCCTTTCTGTTCCAGGGAGGGGACCCATCGGGAGGAAGGAGGGCAATGCTAAGTTCTCAGGTGGCTCTGGGACAGCCCAGTCCCTTCGATTGGGAGTCGAGTCCCAGGGTGTTGGAAAGATGGGAATTGGGGGGTCCTGGTCCCATTTCTCAATATCGTCACAGGGCTGGGGGTGAATGAAACAGAGGCTGGGGCCCTTGGGCCTGAAGCATTGAAAGCAGTGGGGGCAGGTAGGGGGCACAGTGGGCATGGGTGGGGACCTCGAAGGCACTTGCTGATCTTGGCTGCTTGGGTGGAAAATTGTAAACAGCCAAAGAATTTTGTTTGCTGGCGTGGGGCGGGGGGTGGGGGGAGGCTGCCCAGGTCCAAGGCACAGAGCCTGGGAGGAAGGAGAGGTGCACCCCGGAAGCCCAGCAGTCCACACAGGGGTGTGTCCCTCCCCAATCCCTCCTGACAGCCCCTGGTTCTCCCCTTGACCCCTACCCTACCCTGCCAGCTGGCCAGGCCAGCCACACCAGGCCCTGAGGCTCAGGAAAGAGGCGTGACCCCGCCCTGACTGGGCGCAGACACTTCTTGGCAGGCGGTGGGCGCAGAACTGCGTGCAGTTGAAGCGGCCACACGGCCTCCCTCGCTGCCCCTGAGGAGCTGCTGACCAGCCGTGGGGCTCTTGCAGGAGGATGCCTTTTGGTGGGGGGTTGAGGGGTAGAAGGCCATCCTTGTTCCCTGGCATGTTCGCCCAGGTGGACCTGAGATCCCCACTCAGCCGTTGTCAACACTCAGCCCCTCCAAAAAGTGTCCCTGGCAGCGCACATGGGGTGTGTCCCTCAGACTCAGCTTCCAGTCTGGCCTCCAGACCCTCCCAGCTGAGGTACCGAGGTGCAGGAGCCCCGTCCTGCCTGAGACAGACACATCCCTGGGTGCTCAGGGTTTGGTGGGGCACAGATGCGGGGGCCCCCCAGTCAGGACGAGGCGGTGCCTGCCTGGGCCCACGCCTTGCAGGGCAAAATAAGACCTGCTGGCTGCCCTGCCTGCCCTCTCTGGCCCTCCTCTCCTGCTCCAGACTGGCTGTCATGGCAACCACCAGCAGCTGGGTGGCAGAGGTGTGGGCCCAAGTGGCCCAAGTGGTGAGGAAGGCCTGGGGTGGGGTCCCGAAGGCCCATCAGACCTTCAGTTGAGAACCCCCTCCCCTAACCTCCACCCCTCCCACCCCAGTTGGCTCCTGGGAACTGAGGTGGCAGCTGTGCCCCAGCTGCATCCCTGGTCCCCCTGGGGTGCCCCCACCAGCTGTTCCCACTGCCTGCTGTGTGGAGCCGCCCCGGGGCTGGGAGGGTCTTGATTGCTTCCTCCTCCTTTGGCTTGACAGGCAGCCACACTTCCAGACTGCTGCTTGGGGTGCCCTACTGCTGTGAGGCCTGACGGCGGTGGGGGGAGTCGCCCCTACCCACCCCTCCCTTGTGCCCACTCCACTTTGGCCTGGCCACCATCTCCAGCCGTCCAGGCTGCCTGCCCGGTCACCCGATCTGCCCGCCCGTAAATTTGACGGCCCGTGTGGGGCGGTGGCTGGCTTGGTGGGGGCGGGAGCTGCTCCTTAAAGGGGCCGGCAGAGGGTGCCCTGGGGCCCCTAGGCTTCTCCCCTTCTTCAGGGCGAGGAGGGGCTAGGGTGGGGGACTCTCTGCTGGAGTTCTTGGTGGCCTTTGGGAAGGCAGCCGTGTGTTCTGTGGTGTCGCAAGACCCCCCAGCCCAGAAGAGGCAGAGGCGGCAAGTGTCAGCTGAGGGAGAGAAGGCGGTGGGGGCCGGCCCGGGAGGGGTCCCGGAGCTGTGGCACCGGGCAGGGGTCGGGGGAGTGGTTTGGAATGGGCCTCGGCAGCTGTGCCCCTTGCTTCATCCCACACCAGGACCTCACCCCACACCAGGGCTCCCGTGCCCGGCATCTGCACAGCCTGCCGGCAGGCGCCACAACCAAAGCCCTGCCCCGTCGGAGGAGCTCGGAGATGGGGAAACCATGAGCACGAGGGCAGGGGGGAGAGGCTCAGGGGGGCGGTGGGGCAGCTCCCCTCTCTGCGCAGAGCGGCTGCGTCAGGCCCCTGGCGCTCCGCACTTGACTCCTCTCAGGTCTGAAGTCTGAGCTCACAGAGTTTCCGTGCGTGACCAACTCAGCCCACCCTCTGAGGTGGGGAGAGAGAGGCCAGCTCGAGCTGGGGTTGTTCAAGCAGCCTCCAGTCGGAGCAGGGGTAGGGCTCCCGCCCAGCCCCTGGGGCCCAGGCACGGGGTCTCCCCGACTCACCACTCCCTCTGAGGTGGGTGCCAAAGTGTCTCCGAGTCAGAAGCAGCGATTGATGCTGCAGTGGGTTTTGCTCACCTGCATGCCCAGGAAGACAGGTGTGCACTTGCGTGTGCGGACACACTCACATGCGCATACTCTTGACACACACACAGACAAGTGTGTGAAGTGCACACACTGTATAAACACGCATACACCGCCATGTACGCTCACACATGTGTGCCACATGGCCTCACAGACGTGTGCGTGCACATACACTACACACATGTGCAACAGACACACAAAGCGACCCTCGAACATTCACACTCACAGGCCCCCCCACCCCGCTGGCTCCAGCCGGGAAGGCGCTTCTGTCCCTGGGCCTGTGGGTGCCCAGCCACCTGCAGAGGCTGGGCCCCCTCCTGTTGCTCTCACCCCAGTGACCAGCTAGCTCTGCCTGTCCCACTTGGTGCCCTCCAAAATGCACTGATCGGCGTCCCCGTTGGCTCTGTGCCGCCTCCTGCATGGGGGCCCTGTCTGGGTCCCCCAGTGTCCCAGGCCAAGTCCCAGGCCGGCGCGGAGTAGGTGCCCAGAGTGCATGCGCTGATGTCTGTGAGTGTGTGCACGGGAGAGCGAGTCCCCGAGGAGGGTGACGTGGTGGGGCGGGTGCCTGTCCGTGCCAGGGTGACCCCAAGGGTGTGCCCAGCGTGGGTGTGTCTGTGATTGTGGGCAGGCAGGGCACCCTCCGAGGGAGGGCGGGGAGGGCTCGGAAGCGGAATGCGACCCCCCAGCCTCCTTCCCCTAGGGGCTGTAATCTGATCTCCGGGGACTCCCCCCCCCCCCCCCCCCCCCCCCCCCCCCCCCCCCCCCCCCCCCCCCCCCCCCCCCCCCGCCCCCCCCGCCCCCCCCCCCCCCCCCCCCCCCCCCCCCCCCCCCCCCCCCCCCCCCCCCCCGCCCCGCCGC